>JAPDKU010000049.1:0-217336 GCA_027569715.1 Hamigera avellanea | reverse complement strand
TTGCACAAAAAATATCATTTTTTCTGTGTTATTTAATCTCATCTCTATTCCTGGTGTGTTTTTTTGTTCTGGTGCCAAAAAAAAATCAAACGCGGGGGTCAAAGTTTGCTTTTTATTTTGCCCCCGGCCGGGGGTTTTTTTTTTTTTTGTTTATTTTTTTACACACACACACACACACCCACACCCCCCCCCCCAAAAAAAAAAAAAAAAAAAAAAAAAAAAAAAAAAAAAAGTCATCTGCTTTCTTCAGATAGATTGCCGGACTGGTGGTTTTCGGTTTCGAAAATCGAGTGAAACAACATGTCCTTTCAATATCCTGTAAGGACCTGTATGCCCCGATTCTACTGGACAGTCGATTCAGGGGCTTCAGCGATCAATGGACGGTTGACCATGGTACTCCGGACGTGGCTAACCTAGGTGGCAACTTGCAAGGGGTCCGCTCGTCGCCGTGCCTGTCGAATTCGTCCCGACCCCCCAGTTCCACAGTTCCACTCACCAAATAAGTCCACACTGGGATCGACTGGGCGTCAACTGCCCTTCTTCTCCCAGTGGTTCTCTCGCAATGCCAAGACGGCTTATCGGCGGAGATACTGTCAGTTTTCCTGCCCGTCCCTCGTCAATCATTGATCTTCTGGTCATGTTTCCTTTCTTTTGACCGAGTCCATGCGATGTGACACCGCCCAAAGAAAAAGAACCGGTTAAGACTTCAGTAAAAGAACTTGGAATATCATTGGAGACTTTTGCTTGTATCGCCCGTCCCCGAGAGCACCGTCATTGCTGAAGCTCGATCTGTGAATGGTGACAAATCCTAGAAACGTGTTAGAGATTGATGGCAGTAGTGCGCTCGACCCCGGCATAAGCAAAACTGTGAAAAAGGGACAAATTTGTTTCCGTGGATGATCATCATGAACATTGTCGTGCTTCTTTGAATGAGAGATAAAATAGAAGCTTCTGTCGAGGTGACTCCGGTGAGGTTGTAACTCGCTTTTAAGTGCTGACTGCCAAGACTTGTAGGCTCTGGGACTACTCAGGCTCGCAATCGAGGACTTGAATCACCTCACCGTGACTATGTCCATTTCTGGTACTCCGTACATACCCGTCTTCACCAATTGGGACGCTTCATGGAGTTGAAATTGGCTTCGCAATCTTAATTGAGCTTATCGGAGTTGACAGGTTCTTGCCAACGTGCGGCAATGATTTCGGCAGTTTTGGTAGGTCCCTATTTGGGTGCCGTTCACCTTAGGTAACTGCGCAGATGGCAGTTGTTTCGGGGCCTCTGGATTCCGTGCCAGCTCAGCTTATTGGACGACTCGCTCATGGATGTTCAAGCCTTCAAGGATACGAGAGCAATAATAACCGCACCAGGATGGTTCTCGATATCATCTGATATAGCAGCCATGGTATCATTTCTGGTGGAATGACAATCAGTATTAGAACCGCACCGGATATGGATATAGTATTTACAATAAACAGTAATCCATGAATGCCCCCGAACGCCCCCCCCCCCCCCCATGCCATGACGATAATCCAGCTCAAGACAATGCAAAAGTCCCAACGACCAGGCAGACAAAAAGCCTCAACAGATACAGCATTTACAACCCACTCTTGCTTTTCACTCCAATTTATCCAAATGTTCCAGCCTCGTAAGCACGACCTGCTTACTAGTCTCCTCAATTTCACCGGCAAGGAAGACTTCGTCCAGGATCGCATAAACCTGTGAACAATAAAATAAACCCTCGGTCAGCAATGCGAACTTTCCCCTGCAGTGTCCCCAGTTCAAGCCGGTCCGGTCCACCTTCCCATGTATTTTTGTTGTTTTCCCCCGGAGAGCGCACCTTGTAGAAATTAAACACCAGATCTAGCTCGCACACGTTCCCGAAGAATTGGTCCAGAACCTCGACGAAGAAATGTATGGCCTCGAGATATGCCAGCTCGTTGTCGTTGGCGTCCACACACACGCAGAAGAAAAGCCCCGCATATCGTCGGTACACGATCTTGGTGCTCCGCTTGAACTCAACGAAGTTGGATTGGTATTTCTGATCCCGGGGTGCGACGAGACGGTGGACCTGAACCAATCAATCGTTAATCGTCTTGGGATTGTATTATTGATGGGGCTGTTCGAACGGATCGAAGGGTGACGACGAACCTCGCCCTTGAGTTTCACTTTCTCCTCATCCTATACCGACACCGTCAGCAAAGTAAGCGGCAAAGGAAGCTGATAGTTAGCTATGCAAAACTTACCGTGTACGGCGCATACCATTTTGCGAGGCGCGTCTTGCCCCTGCTCACGGATCAGCATTCACAACTCCGCGATCGATTCAGGGGGATTGATTCCATATACTCACTGCCGGTTTTGAACCAGAATGAAGGAAAGAACCATCCCGTCTGATCAGCCGGAAGCGAGCCCCGGGAATTTGCAAACTGAGAGCGGGGGTATGACTCTCGTAGTTTCTGCCACTTCGATCTCGCAATTTGGGGGGTGTTCTCCGCTGCCACCCGCCAGCGACAGCTATGGCCCATACTGCCGTGTCCCACCGCCTTCAACAAGCAACAACCGTGGAAGGTCTGGACCGGATGCGCTAGTTTGGCCATGGCAGGGCAGCATCTGGAGAGACCCGAATTATTTGCGAGTATGTCAACCTCATATCGACAAACCCGATGGAAGGACAGCAAGGTACATCCCTTAGTCATATACACACAGGTGTAGAGATTTCTTCAGTCCCAACTTGCCACGCACATGATGCATCGTGGGATCAATTCGACCCATATACGGAGTATGCAGGAGGTTGGAACTAACTTAAGCAATAGATGCCTTAGCGTGATACAAATATGGGGAACTTATAGATCTACTCAAGACTGTTTCATGGAATTAATTACTTTTAGGGAAAAGAACAAAAAGAAGCAGAAGAATTGTACGTCATATCACATCGTCAAAACGAAAACATTTTCTTGTCGCAAATAACCAGACAACCCCCCACTCGAGTTCAGGTATTGTTACTGCCATTGCTTTTCCTGCCGAAAAGTCTGGTTAACTTGAATCGGTTGGACTAGAATTTCGTCAGCAAGAGTATTCTATTCCAAATTCATTGGTTTTTTGCCTAATTTCCCCCAAAGAAGACATACCGTCGATTTGCCAGGACTACTAGCAGGATTCTTCTCCACCTTCTCCTCAACCACCACCTCTCCAGTGTCAAGACTACCATCGTCCTCTTCTTCTTCATCGGTATACTCATCATAATCACTCTCATCGTCTACCTCGGGATAATACCTGTCCGGATCCCCATTGTAGACCAAAAACCACCCGATCTTCTGCCCGGGTGCTATCTTATCGCGCAGCTCCGTAAACGCCGCCGAAGCGTCCGCCGACAGGCCCGTGCCTTGAGCCACGAGCTGGTCGACATCCATCCCCAGGGGATCCTGCGGTTTGCCATTTTCGGCCAGCGTAATCACCTTGTTGGCCACGTATGCGAAGTCCTGGCTGACTGCCGCGTTGGTGCTGACGTCCTCGGGGTCGTATTGCTCGATGAAGCGCAGCTCCGGAATCCGCGCCATGAGCTCGGGTTCCCCTTTCTTGAACGAGTCGAGGAGTAAGCGCGACGTGAGCGGTTGCTGGAGATATTCGGCCGCTGCCTCCTCCAGGTTGTGGAGGACAATGTAGACTCGGATGCCAGTGAAGCCGGCGCGTGGCCAGCGGAAGCCGTGGAGCATGTAAACTGGCATCTTCTTTGTGCTATTTTTTGAATACGCGGCTAAGGGAAAGGAAAGTTGAGGATTGACGGGGCGATGTTGGAAATTCGGGTTGGAGAAACTGTAGGGTGTTCTATAGCCCTGGATGGAATGCGTGTGAGTGCATATTATTTCGCTGGGTATACTGTAGTTTATAGAGAATATTCGAGAATGAATCCGTGAAGGTTGACGTGCGATCTTCGTATTTCTTTGTTAGGTATTTTGGTGGAATGTCGGATAGCGCTAATCTTGTCATACTTTAAAATTAAACGACTCGAATGCCGCTTTACGTCTGATTAGTCACACAGCCTTGCTCTGTACACCTCTACCCCTCTTCGTGCTATTGGAATTGATAGAAAATGGAATTGTGTGGATTTGGAATGTTATTCTTTTCGTTTCCTGGTCAAGTTGGAATTTGGCCTTGGGTGACCTCGGCTGGCCGTGTCCCGTGTACAATTTGATGGTCTAGTTCTTGTCATAAGGGACATGTATCATTTTTTGTCTATCGTAACTAGAAAAGTAAAGGTATGACATGATGCAATTTTGCTTATGATGAAGTTCCGTATGCCTTTGCCCAGTTAGCGTCAAAGACGGCTTTATCCAGAGCGAACTCTCTGATATAGTCTCTCTCCAAGTCATGAGCTCTCTTTCCAAGCAACACCAAACTGTGGAGAGGCTTTCCCATATCAACTTCGCTGAGTTCTTTCAGAGTACCGACGACCAACTTTTGGTCGGGAGCGCCAACTCTGGCTGCTCCCACGGCAAGACTGTCAGGACCATAAACACCTTCCTTGCGTTGTTCCTCGATTTCCAGCATCTGGCTAGCGCATTGTGCGACGGTCATATACCTGGGTGGCTCGAAGATCCTTCTGCCTCTTGCCATGTTCTCCAACGACTGTTCCTTAACCTTAATGTCCAAGAGCACCAGGGTGTGAAGGCCGATCTGAACGTTCTCCTTGATTCGGTCGTAGAAGGAAGATGGCTTCCAGGTCTCGGTGAAGAAAACCATACTGACGGTCTGACCGAAGTTATACAGTTGCAGGCCGGTACAGCCAATACCGGACATGATCGAAGCGTTGGGGATCGTCTTGGTTTCGATGCCCAATTCGCGGGCTCGCAGGACTAAATCCGTGTGTGTAGTGGCACTTCCAATCCGTCAGCCTCCTGTAATCAGAATCCCAGAGACACATAGAAAGCCTACCCAAAAGGATCCCCAACAACGAGGAAAGCGACATCCGTTTTATCGGCCCCGGCGAGGATGTCATCGCTGCCGGTTTCGACGAGTTCTCTGTCTGCTTCGATTACAGGACGTCCATAGAAAGCTTCCTACTAATGGGCGAATTTAAACTGTTAGAAATAAAAGTCAAATAGCATCGCAATCTGCCCACTTCCTCTGGATACTCACTAGCTTCTCTTTATTGACGAGTAGGATGCTGGTGTATGCTTCCAGGTAGACTCTTTCGGCCTTCTTGACAACCTCAAGACCTCTGACAGTAATGTCAGTCTCATCAGCCAAACCCAGTCCCACGAGATAAAGCATTTTGAAAGAATCAAGACTGTATGGCCTTCAATTGGACTTTTTGGGAGGACTGTTCAAAAGGTTCGGGTAATATCACCCCGCCAAATGCCAAATGCGGCATCCGTCGGAGAAATAGAATATCCGACATCCGGTCCCTCCTGTGGTCTCCCTCTTCACTCTTGCCTTCAAGCCCATGCATGTCATGTAGCTAGCAGACTGGAAGGATTCTGTATCCTTCACAACGTTGCTTCTCTCCTTCTTTAGGCCTCTGATACGGTCGATCAGCCCCTAACCCACCACACGTCAATTATCTAGTTGCATGACAAGCCTAACACGGTTGGTTGGTTTCGCATCATGGCAACTGACCGGACGCCGAAGTATCGGCAGGAAATCCAGCAGGTAAGTGTTATTCTGTGTTTTGTTTTGTGTGCTTTTCAGTGTCTCCATGGGTTTTGTCAAGACGGTCTGTTGCTTGCCTAAATGCTGCCTTTGATGAGCCAACATGCCGGAATATTGGATCTATATGGGCCGAATGAGCAGTCAAACCTTTATCAACACTTTGGCCATGGTCATGGTCGCTTTGTGGTTCCTTCTGGTAGAACCAAACAAAATGGTATGAGATATGTTCAACGCGGCGAATGTTGTCTGTGAATGCGGACGTTGAGTTTTCGAATGGGATGCCTGCTGTATTATGCCCTCAGGCGTCTCGCAAGATGTTCAATGTGCTGCACGTTTCTTTTGCTGGTCTTAACACATCGAATTCCGTCGGGGTATCGTGGCACTTGTGTGTGCAGGCAATCCTCACCAAATCTCTCGGCGCTCTTCACGTTACGTTGGGTGCCCCCATGCATCGCCCCTCCGTCTGTTGTCCCCTGTCCCGGACACCTGTCTTGCGTTCCTGGATAGCCTCTTTGATCTGCCTTGTCCTGGTCTCCGAGACTTGCATCTCGACAGGGCTCAAGGGTCAGCTGTGAACTCGGTGCTTGCTTGAGCTCAAGACTTGCAGTGAAGATTCCTCGTCCGCCATGATGAAGAGTGAGGGTCATCCGGCAATCCGGCGTATCTCACAGCTTTTCGAGCGATTGGAGGTGGGCGATCCTGCCAGTGCGTGTGAGGTGGACCAGAACTCCGAGAACAATCGGTCTGAGCACATGAGCGATGTGTCCGATCTTGAGTCAAACGCCTCAAAGCCTTCATATGGGCATCTATCCACCTTGAGTTACGAGGTTTGTCGCAGAGAGGCTGCAGTGAAAAAGCGGGATAGTTCTCGGGTTTATTGGAATGTGTGTCAATGGGCCGATGAGGTCCTCCAAGCGGTGGTCCCCAAAGCCCCTGAGGCCTCTGATGCTCATCTCCCGCTCGGTGTATGGCCACTGTACTCGACAGGTGAATCGGACTTGGGCAACCCTGATCCAAATTGCACAAGCCGCGTCTGGGAACTGTACGCTGGAGATCCTGACATCCGGGACTATTGCTTCCTCCAGGGCTCGGACGCTGTGGGCCTTCGAAAGGATGAGGCTCTGGATTCTCGAATCGCGGAGATATGGGAACATGCAATCGCTGAGGCATGGGAACGTGCAATCGCTGAGGCATCGGTTTACGAGGATCATGAGGATTATGACTCAGACGCTACGATCACTCAATATTCAATGCTATCAGACCGTGAAGAATTCGGAGATGTTGACGATCAAGACGAAGTTATGCTTGTGCCGATGACAGTTGAAGCAGTGCAAAGACTGTACAGCGGGCCCTACCCTCGCTGGGGGCAATTCGATGGGGCTACGGACCTTGCCACAGACCTTGGAGACGCTGAGACAGAGCCACGGTTTCCACCATTCGCTCCTGAGATTACTAACATGATTCAAAAGATGATGTTCGTCTCTGGAGAGACTGCCGAACCTTCCGTGGAGACGACCACTCTGATCGAAGAAATTGTGCGCCAGCAAGTCATCGAAATTGTATGGCCCTTTCCCCTTTTGTCCTTGTTCCCAGAAGTATACTGATTGTTTCCAGCTCGCCCGAAGCACCGCGCTGGCTACCCGACGCGGAGTCCGTTCCATTTCGACCGACGATTTGATCTTCCTCATTCGCCATGACAAAGCCAAAGTCTCGCGCCTCAAGACATTCCTTTCCTGGAAAGATGTCCGCAAGAACGTCAAAGACTCTGACGACAAGGGCGGTACGGATGCGGCTGACTTTGCCGGAGCGGATGATCCCATCGCTGGAGGCGTTGTTGCCGGTCCTCAGGACGTCGCATCCAAGCCGAAGAACAAAAGAGCCAAGGTCGGCCTTGCTTGGGATGTGAACAGCTTCTACTCGGTGCAGGTGCCAGAGAGAGACGACGAAGAGGACGAGGAAGAAGAGGAACAGAACTACGCGACTCTCCAGCGACTTGCAACTGCGGATGAGCGGACCAAAAACATGACCAAGGAAGAGTACGTGTTCTGGTCCGAATGTCGCCAGGCATCCTTCACATACCGCAAGAGCAAGCGCTTCCGTGAATGGGCTGGATTCGGCATCGTCACCGAGTCCAAACCGAACGACGATATTGTCGACATCCTCGGCTTTCTTACCTTTGAAATCGTCCAGACTCTGACCGAAGAGGCCCTGAAAGTCAAGGAACGCGAAGACCGTGAGAAGAAGGGTCGCGGCGGTGCTGAGAATGGAACCGGCGAAACCTCCAAGAAACGCAAGCGCGAAACCGGTCTTTTCGATCCTCCCGAAGAAGGACGCACTCCGGTCGAACCCAGACACATTCGCGAGGCCTATCGCAAACTGCAGGCAACCCCGAACAAGAATATTGCCATGCTTCTCCATAATGGACGTTTGCCACCACGCACCCCGCTCAGACTGGTAGGTTTGGATCTTCGATTGAGCCATGCCGAAGCTTTCACTAACGTGGTATCTAGATCTAACCCTTGTCATTTCTTTACACCTTGATGACCCTGATGACCCTGATGACTTGTACTTGCTGGGGCTAACGCGGCGGTCTCCTTCTTTTCTTCACTTTCATGCTTCACTTTACAGACAGCAAGGAGTTCTTGGCGAGATTGCGACATTGATACCCAAGGGCGGCAGGATAATTTCGTTTTCTCGAGAGATTGATTTCATTTTTGTCGGATTCTTAGATGTGTGTCTATTTTGCCTTGATTTCTCATGCCTTTTTTTTCGAATTGGTTCGTTCCTCTTGGACCAGGCTATAGGATGCTTGGTCACTTCTACGGTCGAGGACATTTCCCTAATTGCGTTTGTCATATTACGAGATGCCATCCCCTTTTCTTTAGGATTTTCACCACTGTACGATTATCAAATTGATCAGGATGCTAGTCAGGAATCTACAAATGGTTCACCTTCATTTGAAAGTTCATGCACCTTCATACGATTGACAATTAATTATTTCAACACTCAGGACCCGGTGGTCCTAAAAACCCATTTACCTAGACAGTCAAGATTCATTATATCGTAACTCATTCGCAATCTCTCGGATTCATCCCGAGTGTGTCCGACGCCCTATCAAAGTCAGCAAAACCCCCCATCCAATAGAATAAACACGACTTAAGAAGAAAAGAAGAAGAGAAAAACTCACACTCCGCCAACTCCTCCGTACTCAACTCGCGAATGCTATTGATCGCCGGCACATCCCCTTTGACCGCGTTCCTGAGCGTCTCGACCGCCTGCCCGAACAACCCCTTCCGCGCGACCACGTACGTGGCCAGCTTCGCCTCGAGCCTGATGACGCCGATGCGAGGATCCGCGGGCCCGCCGTCGTGCACGCCGTCGCCCAGGTCGCCCAGCCAGGCCTTCAGGGCGGGCGAGTAGTACTTGGCCACAACGTCCTGGTCGGCGACGATGGCGGCGGTGCCGGACACGGAGGCCCAGGCGCCGCTGACGGGGTCCAGGAAGGACATGTTGGTCTCGCGCGGGTGCGCGGTCAGGTCCATGGTTTTGCCGGAGAAGAGGTTCGTGTGGAAGATGAGGTCGATGCCGCCGTTTTCCTTGGTCGTGCGTCAGCAAGCGACGAACATGATGTGAGGGCTGTTCTTTGTAGATGCGTGCGTGTGTGTGTGTGTGTGTGTGTGTGTGTGTGTGTATGTAACATACCTTCCCGGCCAACGCCATGCACCGCGACGTGAGCAGGTCCGAGTCCGACAGTTTCGTCGTCAACATGCCGTACTTGACCTCGGAGATGAAGTCGACGAGGTCCTCGATCTTCTGCGCCAGCGGGGGGTCTTCGAAGTTCTTGGCCTTGTAGGGGTCGACGGGCTGGTTGCCCGTGGTCGTGTTGATGGATGCCGTGGCTGACATTTTTTCTTTTGGTGTCTGAAAGTAAGCCAACTAAGTCAATTGTCGAGTGAGTGTGGTATTAGGGACTTGTATTTATAGAGTGAATAGCAAAGCGCGACAACAACTACGTCAACTTGGGTCTTCAAGGCCCCCGTGCAAGATGGATGGGACGTTGCAGGGAAAGTGGATGCCAAGTCTGGCGTAGCGGTGACGTCAAATGTTGATAATCAACACACTCCCCGCGATCCACGGAGTATCGAAGCTTCAATCACATAAAGAGCAGTTTGGAGGTGGTGCGAGCTATGATACCATTGATCGACGCCAGTTGACTGCGTGGGGAAGGTGGAATTGTTTGGTTGGGTTTTGATTTTCTGGAGATATACTGGACGTGTGAGAATCCATATGAAATAGATGTAAAACAGCGCAGATCATACGAAAATACTTACAATTGCGAATCGATGTGTCGAGCTAGCTGGAACCAAATCCAGGACGACAACGAGCATATATGATATGACATGGACGATATGCTGACCTGGAGTGTCGAGGATACCGGCCCAGTGAAAGCTATACGCATATAGTCTCTGGTTGAACTGCCTCGGCCCCGAGTGTTTCTATCAGGGTCAATTTCAAGTTCGCACGGGTCGTCAGTCACTCGAATCGATCCTCCGGACTGGTTCTTCATGGGACGACTGAGTTATGGATGTGATTCCAGCCGTAGGAGAATAGGTATCTATCAACGTGTTAGATATCGGCCCCTACCGATTCTCGCCCAGAGAACTAATCCGAGGATAGGGGGAGTCGGTCATACCTTGCCACGAGATTCCACAACAGATTGAAACCCAGGGCGAACAGTCCAATAATCATCACTAGTTATAATAGGTGGGACATTAACCAACGTGGGACATGGACAACGCAGAAAGAAACAAACCTTCATGTCCCCAGACCGCCAACGACCTGGCGATCTTCATCCGACCGACCTGCCTCTTCAACCAACTCGGAAGCAAATCGACCTGACAAGTGTGTCCCTCGACGACGAGACAGCCGCGCCTCACGCGTGGACATTCCAGATGCCGCCGGCGTCTCTGCATGATCCGTCGGATCCGCCAGTTGCAGAACGATTCGTCCGTCCGGAAGGAGCATTGCTCCATCGGACATTCGAGTTTCCGCTCGAAGCGCTCGACAAGCCAGTCGACTTTGAGATGGACGCCGGTGTAAACGAACGAGTAGAAATGTCGGCACGTATGTTTCAGCGCCAGTGCGTCGGGGTAAGGCAAATACGATGAGATGAGGATGTGCAGTTCGGTTGGCAGGTCCATGAAGTTGAGCGTTGGGGGTGCATGGTCTGCAGCTGGTGGGTTCTCCATGGTTTTGTTGAAGCCACGAACCTGTTGCATTAATCCAGGTTTGAAGTGCAAGACAGAAGCAAGATGACGGAGGACCTCATATTATATATATATATATATATATCATACGAAAAGGTGTTGCCTAAGAAGTTAACCTAAGAAATGCAGGCTGCCATCACCGATACAAGAAAAGAACAAGTATTTGCGAATCTTCATCACGATAGATAGATAGCTAAAAATAGATGGGGAGATGAAACATTGCAACGTCCTGCCTGAAACAGTCGAGGGAAGGACAAGACGTGTCACATCAGGTGATCTCGTTCTCATGAGGAAAGCACGGACCGACCGCCACTCTTGATTGGAGGCTTAATTCCACATACCTAACAAGAGTCAGCTGCCCTAGTTAGGTAGATAGTTGATGACTGAATATACGAATATCTTCGATTTAATGGCGTTGTGGCAAGATAATTAGGTGGTAGTTGATGATACATTCTCAATGCACCCGCTCCTAATCTTGTCTTTGTTATTGTATATAGTCTGCCTCCAGACAACATTTGTCGACAACTCCTTCACCACCACCACCTCGTCCTTCCTATGGCGTCTTCTTCTCAGCTGGAGCGCGTACCCTTGGAAGCGCTCCAGCACATTTGTGATTATTTGGCTTCCGATTGCAAGTCCAGCTTGTATGATTTTGCTCTCGCAAGCAAGCGATGCCGTTCTGCGGCGAATCAGCAGCGGTTTCGGGATCTTCATCTGACCATGCTGAGCCGAAACAAGCTGAATACAGACTTGGATCGCTGGAATACCATTCTCGGACGTACATCGAGCTTTCGACATGTTAGTCGACTGAAAATCGACGGCACCATGCCACAGGCGCGCTTCGATTCAGGGCTGTTGGAAGATCCCGAGCGCAGGTCGACCGCAGAAGAAGACGACGAGAGTGACAGTGACGACGAGTTCGCCGATATGGGTGATCGCTACTGTGACGTCCACCCTGATATGCAGTCTCCTCGAGCGGTGCAAGAAGAAGACGAGGCATGGAAACCACTGGCTCGCTTTATCGGCCAGCTCTCGGGTCTCGGCGATTTAGTCTACGCCTGTTCGAATCAGGTCTCGCCGTGCTTGTTGGATGCATTGCACCAAACCCGAGCGGACTGCAGGCTGCACATCCGCACGTTCAGGCTGCGCAGTCTATACCAGGACAGGGATCATCCGCACGACATCGATGGGCATGAATTCACGCTCGCGACGTCCCCGTGCTTGAACAGCATTCTGGTGCAGCACTGCGGCTATAATTCGGATGGGCGGATGAACTACAACGGAGAAGCTGCCATGCGAATCGTTGCAGGGTTGGCTCCGAGACTGGTGAAAGTTAACATGTTCTACAATGCCGCTGGATGGTCGTTGGAACTCAAACACGCGCTGCAGAGGCCGAGGCCACCGTGGCGAGGCTTCTTCCTCGATCAGTCGCAGCGCACCATGCAACCTGGACACCTCCAGAGGTTAAGTCTCGGGGGCGGCGACTCGACTAGGCTCTGCGACCTTGAGAATTGGAGCAAGCACACTGCATTCTCCGAGCTGCGTGTCCTTGAACTGACGAACGACACTCGTTTAGATGCGCTGGCGTGGGCGAGAAATTGCGAGTTCAAGTCTCTCAAAACTCTCGTGTTAAGCCTGTGGAGTTCCCATGATGACGAAAACGGGCAAATGGACGAAGCGGGGAGCTTCTTCCTCCAGAGTCTGCCTCCACTCGAGAGCACCAAATTGACAGGCTACTTTGCCCAGAAATCGTTTCAAGCGGTCCTGGAGCGCCACGGTAGTTCCTTGCGCCGGCTTTTTCTCTCACCCGTCCGCGCAGGAGACACGGAGCCGTTTGTCTTGACACGAAAGAGAATCGATGACATCCAGCTACACTGTCCGGGAATTCAAGAGTTAACGCTGCTTGTCCCGCGCACCAAGGGCGATGCGCGGGAAGTGGGTATTTACCGCGCTCTGGGTGCGCTGCCCCAAGTCAAGCGCGTCTCGTTGTACCTGGACTGTTCAGACCTCTCCTATGGGCCATCAAGCTCAGAACCACCAGCGAATAGCAGCTACATTCGGGATGCTCTGATCAACTCGGCCCTTGACGAATCGCTGGCTCGCGCCATATTTCGAACCGTTGCCGAAGTCAATCCACAAAGGAAGTCTGCTTTGCAACGTCTTAAGCTGCAAGTCACCGGAGCAGGCAATTTCGGACAAGGTTGGACGCTTGTAAACCTGGAAGACATCGTTCGGTTTGTCGGCCGTCAGTGGCTGTGTAGCAAGAACCTGAGAGACGACTGCGAGGACGTCATTGTGCGAGAGCTTGGGGTCCGGGAAAGAGAAGAGCGGGAGGAACTCTACCCGACTGAGCTGGCGCCCTATGAATCGGTGTTTCGAGATATCTGGCCGGACAAGACGGGAGTCTGGCAAGAAGACTGGCATAGCTTCCCTCTTTCATCAGATTAGGATTCCATCATACCAGAGACCGTCAATGGTCTTGGGCTTGCATTTCAGAGGAAGCCCTCCCAGTGTACAGAAATACTCCAGCCTAGCCTGGGTCTTCTCACAGATAGGATTAATCCCGTCCTAGTAATTGTTAAGGTTTACAGGAGGAAGGAGAGGGGGAGCCATTAAGATAGTAGGGTGCAGAAAGTAAGAAAGGGACGTAAAGAGCTTAGGGAAAAGAGTATCCAACCAGCAAGATACACTGTGACGATGGAGGCACTCATGTTCTTGTGGTAAAAACGACGGGAATGACGGTGTTCTGGATAAGAAAAGCACGGACCTCCCGCCACTCTTCACGTGCCGATAGCTTCATCACTTCATTATCAACTTGCACTTCTGGACTGCATTCTACCAGAAAGGTTCTTCACATTTTGAACAAGGGCAACACAAGCCCCCTTTCCATATTCCATTAACTCACTCACTACCAACCTACCTTACAGAGTCTATTTCCCTTTCCCTTTCCTTTTCCTCTCCACCGGAAAACCCAGTCTTTTCAACCGCCCATCCACAATGTCCAACAAGACAGGCGCCTACGGCGCACCCGCCTCCGACACCGAGTTCCGCAAGACCTGGAACAAGGAAGAATACGCCAAGAAAGCCGCCGACGAAGAAGCGAGGAGGAAAGAAGAGTCCAAGGCCCGGTACGAGGCAAAGCTGCTGGGCAAGAAATACCATGCGCCGGTGGACTACAGCACCCTGGAGGCGACCACGTCGCGCAAAGAGCGGCTGGACGTCGCGTCGATGGTCGGAAAGACGACCATCGTCCCGGCAGGATCCGCGATCGGCAAGAGGGGGCGAGGCGCCGGATTCTACTGCGCCGACTGCGATCTCACGTTCAAGGACAATTTGCAGCTGGTGGAGCATTTGAACAGCAAGCAGCACTTGATTGCGACGGGGCAGAGTGGCGAGGTCGTCCGGGCGACCGTGGAGGATGTGCGGTTACGGTTGCGGATGCTGGCACACCGGAAGCGGGTGAAGGAGGAGGAAGAACGGAGAGCGTGGCAGCTGGACCTGGGCCAACGGTTGAAGGAGAGGGAGGAGCTGGAGGCAAAGGAGAGAGAAGAAAAGAGGAGGAAGCGCAATGAAAAGCGGCGCAAGGGAGGTGAGAACGGCATCAAGCAAGAAGAAGATGGCTGGGAAGGCCGACTCGGAATCATCGCATGAGACATCTATCTTTTGGCATAGAATCATCGGTTGGGATTTCTTTCGGGGGTCATCGTACGGATGCATCAAAAGAAGGCTACAGTATACCCACGGCGTTTTGGTATTTTCTTTTTATTGAATGGAGTCTATTACTCGAACATAAGGAAGGCGTTCATGTGCCGCAATGTCTTTAGCAGATTGCTTTCAGAATATTGTATCAATATCAATGAACACCAACAGATATCCGATTATCCAACGCCCTTCAGTACCCGAACCTGACTCCTGTTCCCATGAAGTCCCAATTCAGTCAATGCATTCAATCCCTTCCAAAACCCGCATAGCTCGCCCTCCTTCCTTTTCGAATTGGCTCACTAGCCTCTCGCATTCCCGTTTCAGTTTCTCTTCCCCATTCTTTGCATTCCAAAAAATCCATTCCTCAACGGTCATCTTCTTCTCAGGGCTGGTCAACTCCCCTTTCATGCCGCCGAGGACGCTGTTGAGATCAACATTCTCTTTGTCGCTGTTTCCAGCGAAGAGGATTTCTTCGATGTCCACGGGTACCCACGGGTGTGAGGACTTCAAGTGTGCTGTATTCGCATTTCGCTTCGATGGTGAAGGCGTACTGGCTGCCAACGGGATACGAAGTGCTTTCTCTCTGGAGGGAGTCAATGCAGGGACCCGTGATGCAGATGGCCTGGTGGATGGCGGGTGATTTTCAGCATCAGAAGACTGAGGCGACAGAGATGGAGTACCCCGGGAAGCCGGGGGAAGCGGTGACATGACGGGACTCTCACGCGCGGCTGGTCCATGAGCATCTTCCCGAGTAATACTCGAATTAGACACCCGTGATTTGGCGATGGACCTTGCAAGTTGCTTCTCTTCAGGGATGTCGCTGTATCTCTCTGCCGTCTTCGGAGGCGCCTTTGAGCTTAGGCGACGTGCCTGTCGTTGATCAGAGCCAGGGGTCTCCATCTTGTTCTCTGCATCCTTCCCAGCCTCAGCATCGTCGGCCTCAGCAGGTTCCGGCTTTTTGGAGCTACGTCTGTATTCAAAACCGTCGGCAGTGACTAATTCCTGGAATTCCAACGACTCTTTGACCGTCTCATTTGTTTTGCTCGCCTTCTTTCCCTTTTCGCTCGAGGATTTCTTCTTGGATGATTTCTTTGTGGCAGCTTCAGCAATAGCCTCGACATCTGATTGTTGCGCTGGGTCTTTGGATATGATTTCCACGGATACGAAGGATTCATGACGTTCCGGACTGGCTTCTACGCCAGCAGGTGCTTCGACTTCAGGCGACACTCTTGTTTCAGACAAAGGCTCACTAGCATCCTCTTCCACTTTCGACTTCTTCGTAGTTTTCCGCTTGGTGGCTTTGCTTGGTTTTGTCTTCGGTGGCGGCGCATAAACATCCACAAGGTTTGTTTGATCTCCCTCGGTCTCCCTCAAATCTTCAGCCATATCCTCCGTCGTTTGGACCGGCGCTTCCAAAGCTTTCTTCGACTTCTTGGTCTTCGACTTGGATTGCTTGGGCTTAGCATCTGCGCCTTCTACCGCAGGATCGACCGTCCCGACCTCGAGATCAGCCTCGAGCGCTGCGTCAAGCTCCGAATCTCGAGGTACACGAGACTTGGAGCTGGAATTCGATGCAGAAGTCTCGGACACCTTTCGGCTCTTGGAAGACGAATCCTTCTTAGTCTTCTTACGACTTTTCTTCGGTTCATCCTGCATGATATCGTCCTGTGCTTGTGTGTCCGCGCGAACATTATCATCAAACTCATAGTTGTCCTGTTGAGCAACACTGTTGCGGGTTCGCGTATCTCTCCTTTTAGGAGGCGGTTCGAGCTGTTCAGTACCTTCTTGGGCGACCGTACCATGTTCATCCTCATTCATTTCGTCAGAGACCCTCTTCTTTCCCCTGGTCGCTTTCTTAGGTTTGGAAGGTTCCGGCTCTGTATAGTCCACGCCATCGACATCCATTAGGCCATCCGCCTGAGCGTCTTTTCCCGGAAGCTCGGCTTTCTTGGACTTTGAGTTTTTCGACTTAGATTTGGTTGACTTCTTGGTGGACTTTGTTTTCGCAGATGACTCGGGAACGATCTCTTCATCTATGGCGCCATCGAAATCCACAGTATGTGCTTCGGAAGTTGTCGTGGCGACGGATTGCGTCGAAAGGCGAGATGCTTTCGAAGTGCGAGATTTCTTCTTTGAAGCTTTTGTCTTCTTGCCGGGGGGCTGGGCGAATACGAAGAAGGAGCAATCTGATGAACGCCGATAGTGTTCGTCACTGAGGATGTTAGTCACGTTGGAAGAGGAAAGAGCAAGTGGCACTTACAAAGGGTCATCTTTGGGTTCCCATCCATCGAGAGACAGTTTGCAATAGGCGCAGCTCGCCAGGTCATTGCTGTCTTCATTTGGGCAAAAATACCAACCGCCTTCGACCATCTACCACATAAAAAGAACAAGATCAGATTGAATTCACAGAGCCGTTTCAGTGGATCCGAGCAAAGCTACCTTGTCCGACTGGCAGATCCAGCCTCGCTTGCCGTCATGGGGCCAAAGTGATCCAAAAGTAGCTTGCCTTGCTTGCGCTATCTTCTCACTGGTAGGATCTTCGATTTCGGCGGGATTCGAGGTACGCTGTTGGATATCCATCATAATAGCCCATCCACAGTCGCCGGAGTGCTTAAGGTGCTCTGTAATCGGATTGTCATCCTCCTCCCACCCATCAAGTGCCCTCTGGCAAAGGAAACATGTTGTGTTGTCGGGATTCGTTTCGTAGGGGTTGTAATAGAAGCCTGCGTGCGCCAGCTACGACAGCAAGCAGTTAGCCATTGCCTACACCAGTTATCTTCAGTATCGAAAGGTCGTACCTCCGCTGGAGAGGGCCTGCTATGTGGCCATGTTATGGGTTTCGCTGACTTTGCGCTCGAGCTCCTGCGTTTCTCGGGATGCAAGACAATGTCGAAACTCGCAAGGCGGGCAGCGAAGGTCTCCATTTCTTTGCTCATTGTTGCCAATGAAGGCCTAGTCAGGGACAATTTGCCCCGAGATTGTATGATAAGTGCAATGTGTTGTGAGGGACTTGATTTCAGGCCAGTTGGTGCGGGCACAGCCTTGGACTCGGGGTTCTGTTTACACCATTTGTTTAGACGATAATCGGGAAGCGCGCCGCACGCGGAGCAACAGTCACGTGACAATGACTTAAGCCCCATCTAGCGCCAAGCCGAGACACGCCGGCCGAGAATGTACGTCAGAGCCAGACCCCCAGGGAGCCGGTCCGCCGCTATTCAACAGTAAACTCGCCGGCCATTTCCAACTTACCGTCCACCTCTATTTATATCTGCCCTGTATTTTTATCCTCCTGGTGAACAATGGTGTAACGATTGATTGTTTAGATGCTCAATTGATACCTGCTACCTATAATTGCAGCCCCTTTTTGCTGTGCTCTCCATTCGTTCCTTTCCGAATTGCAACCATGCGAGAGGTCCCCGTAAGCACTTGACCATCCTCGTTTCACTTGTTCCTCGAATGCACGATAGACAAAATATGCTGACTGGAAGCGCTCGAAGACTTTCCTTTTGAACGCCGGTCAGGGGTCTTCTATGCGCCTGCGCGCCGGTTACCCGTCTCTTCCGCGATGCATTCGACCCTTGGGTTCCGTTCGCTCTTTTTCGATAGCGTCGCCCTTGAGCGCTTCTTCTAATGACCGTTCTCCTTCCAGTCACAATGCTGTCACCCGTGGAGCTAGCAATGGGAATTTGGAATTCGGTAGCCATGGGCTCGAGCTGCCATCGTCAAAAGCGCCGTTTTCCACCTCCAGCCAGCTCTCCGACACTGACTGGGACGAGAACCCAAATCTGTCCATTTCCGCATTCTCGGAGCTCCCTTCGAAAGATTTCGGAGTCAATCAGCATATGATAATCAATCAAGAGTTCAAAGAAGCTTTACGTCAGATCCTTTGGCAATTCCGGGCCCCGATTCGATATGCATTCGCCTATGGATCTGGCGTCTTCGCCCAGCCGGGTAGTTCATCCAGCACCTATAAGTGCCATCCCTCGCCGCCTGCAGCGATTCAGAATATGCAACAAGGAGGAGGCAAGATGATTGACTTCATCTTTGGCGTGTCGTACTCGCAGCATTGGCATGATTTGAATCTCAATCAACACCGCGATCATTACTCTGGATTAGGCTCAATGGGCTCCTACGTGGTGTCCCAGGTGCAGGACAAATTCGGGGCCGGCGTATATTTCAACCCTTATATCACCGTGAACGGCACATTGATCAAATACGGTGTCGTGAATCTTGATACTCTATGCAGAGATCTCAGCCAGTGGGACACTTTGTACATTGCTGGCCGGCTGCAAAAACCAGTGAAGATCCTGCGCGACCATCCGAGCGTGCGCCTGGCGAACCAAGTCAATTTGCTATCTGCCGTTCGGGTAGCCTTGCTATTGTTACCCCCCGAGTTCAGTGAATTCCAGCTATATAGTACCATCGCCGGGATCAGCTACATGGGAGACATTCGCATGTCACTACCAGCGGAGGATCCTAAAAAGGTGAATAACATTGTTTCGGGTCAAATGGCTAACTTTAGGCGTCTCTACGCACCATTGATCGAAAACTTGCCAAATGTCACATTCAACGACCCAAAGTGTCGTCGGGAGGACTGGATTGAAGACCCCGACGCGAACGTGCGTCTGTCGCAAGATATGGATCCGGTCAAGCGAGGCAACATGGTTCGTCGCTTGCCGAAATCCTTCCGCCAGAAGCTCTACTTCCAATACCAGGCGCGATATGGTATTCCACGAGCAGAGTTCAATAAAATGATGGAGGAAAGCAACGATGCAGATCCCAAAATTGTTCGCCGGAAACAAGGCGGGCAATTCGAGCAACGCATCGCAAGTGACGACCATCTCAAAGAGGAAGTCCAGGCGGCAATCAAGAAGACCATTAGCTGGCCTAGCAATGTCCAGACCGCTAAAGGACTCTTCACCAGTGGTTTGCGAAGAACATGGCGCTACTTGCGCGAAAAACAATCCAAATACATGAATTCCGGCAAAACGTCAAGTAGCTCGTCTGCAGAAACGACTACAAAGACCGAAAAACAAAACTAGGCTTTCTCCCTATCAGCTTTGTTGGATTTACGGCGGGATGAAGGACTATCTCTCTGGCCTTGACACGCTGGGGATGCAGGAAGCCCTGAGACATCCTGAAGGCATATTGAGGCGTTTTTTTGGTAGCATGACAAAGCTGGTAGTGCTCCAGCGACTGTGGTATATATGTAACTACTATATTTCATCAGAAGCTATAAACAGGCAGTTTAATAGATATGGATGGCTCTGCACTTCAAATGGTCGAGTCTCGACTGAGGGAATGAATCATTCGTCATACGGGCAAGAGCAATCCGACACCGCTTCCGTCGAGAAATTAATTGATCTTCCCCGCCACCCCACCAAACGTTTCCTTCAGACAATAATAACCTCCCCATATCAATTGTGACCCCTACGCTGCCACAATGGCTCCAACAAACTCGCCCTTCGACTTGTCCAGATGCGCCCGTCAGAATATCTTAAAGCTCCAACCCTACCGTTGTGCGAGAGAGTATGTTCGCTTCAATTCATCTCATCTCCTCGATCGTCGGCAATTCCGAGACTAATGAGTCAGTGACTACAAAGATGACGGCACGAACGTTCTGCTGGACGCCAACGAGAATGCCTACGGTCCTGCACTTGCGTTGAACGAAGAAGGCGCGCTCAAGCACTCTACAGTGACCGGAGGCCCGACGGGGTCCTCCAAGCCGGACGTCGATCTCTTGGGTTTGAACAGATACCCCGATCCGTAAGTCCCGCATTGAAGACTTTCTGTTGTCGCTCGAGTTGATATCTATTAATTATGGGTACTAAACTTTTTTTGCCGTTGTCGCCAGTCACCAAATCGGACTCAAGCAGCTTTTCTGCAACCTCCGCAACACCAAAGTTCACACCCAGAAGGACCTGCGGCCCGAGAACCTTTTCGTCGGTGTCGGTTCGGACGAGGCCATCGACGCTCTCCTGAGATGCTTCTGCAACCCCGGAAAAGACAAGATCCTGACCTGCCCTCCCACATATGGCATGTACGGAGTGAGCGCACAAGTCAACGACGTCGAAATCGTGAAGGTGCCGTTGGACACTGCCAATGGATTTCAATTGCAGCCCGAGAAGATCAACCAAGCCCTCGCCGCGGATGACTCCATCAAGCTCGTCTACATCTGCTCGCCCGGAAACCCTACCGCCAACTTGATTCGCAAGGAAGACATCCAGAAGGTGCTCGAGCACCCGACATGGAACGGCGTCGTCGTGGTGGACGAGGCGTACATTGACTTCGCTCCGGAGGGCTCCAGTCTGGCAGAATGGGTGACGGAGTGGCCCAACCTCGTCGTCATGCAGACGCTGAGCAAGGCGTTCGGTCTGGCCGGTATCCGGTTGGGCGTTGCTTTCACCAGCCCTCCGATCGCTACGCTCTTGAATAGCCTCAAGGCGCCCTACAACATCTCCAGCCCCACCAGTGCCCTCGCCATCGCCGCCCTTTCCCCTCAGAACATGGCCGTCATGCACGACTACCGCGAGAAGCTGATCGCCCAGCGCGAGCGCATGCTCACCGAGCTCCCGAAGATCCCGGGTGTCGGCCGCTTCCTCGGCGGACAAGAGTCCAACTTCCTCCTGGTCGAGATCCTGGACAAGCCTGCCAGCGAAGGCGGAAAGCCCAGCAACGTCACCGCCCTGGCGACGTACGAGGCCCTGGCCGAGAAGCGAGGCGTCGTGGTGCGCTTCCGCGGCAAGGAACTCGGATGCGAGGGATGTCTGCGCATCACCGTCGGCACGGAGGAGGAAGTCACCCGGTTCCTGCAGGAGTTGCGGACGGTGTTGAGCGGGCTTCACTCGGGAATCCAGATCCAGTCGGCAAAAGAGGAGGAGGCGAAGGAAAGCCAGGCAAATCAGGTGGTTGCTTAGATGCGTCTTGTGTTCCTTCTGCCACGGGGTTAATGTTTGGGAAATACCTTCCCCCATTTGTTTATATCAAGGGTTCAAGAATAGAATTAGAATGCGATGACTGACTACCTATGTCGCCATCTCCTGGTCCTGACGCATTGGCTTCTCAGTAGGGGGCTGTGATAACAAGGTTGCATCCACCCATGACCTGATTATCTCCAAAGCAGCACCATGATTATTACAGTAGGGAAGAAACACCACATCAGTTCGAGAAGCCTAGTCTCATCGGATGGTGCAGGGAAACAAGGCCGAGACCAGCTTTGCAGCAAATCCCAGTCGAAGGATTTATCAAGTCAGAGTTAGTCGGGTCTAAAAAGGGGCCAAGGGCCGTTAAATGGCGCACGCTACGGGCGGGAAGGAAGCAGAAGCTCTCGCTCTCTCTTTAGTCTAGTTATCAACTTATCTTCCTGCTGCGATCCAAAATTTCATGTGCCAATTGCCATGTGGGAAGGATTTTGCTTAGTCACCAAACGACTACCCCTCCGCATACCAAGGTTAGAAGGTACTAAAGGTCGGGGCCTAAAGTGCGGGAGTCCTAAACTGGAGGTAATCGGAGATCTCCTATTCCTAATGGGCCATGGCTCAGCCTTCACCGCTATCTTCTGCCCACCCAAGGTCTAGGCGGAGGAATCCTTGATCCTTGTGGACAGCACGGAGCTGTCCAAGCACACGAATTGAGCCGATGAAAGCCGTCAAGGTGCACATGGGAAGTTGAGACTTGAAGGCTCGAGTCTCACCAATAATGAAATCACCACCGACAACGGTTTTCAGGCCAAGTAAAGTTTAGGACTCCTTGAGTCCTTGGTCCAAGGTCAAAGGACTCGCTCTCTTTAGTTATCTTTCTCCTGGGTCCAACCGCATTATTGCCAGCAATCCCCTCCCTAAAGAAACTCTCGCCCAGTTAATTAGGTGCAGGGCTCCCATTCGCACATGCTTCCTCGAGGCATATCACACGGCCCTGACCCAATGGCGCTCCCCGACCCAAGCTACCGCGTTATCTCTCAGGTCACTGGCGGAGCTGGCGCACAACTGCACCAGTACGAGATTACGAGTACTTCTGGGGCCGAAATGGATATCCACTTACTTACCCATGGCGCTCATCGCGCGACTTTGAGCTAATTCCCAAGTGATCGGTATACGGTGTTTCTTCTGATACGGAGGAATTTCTCCATCCAAACAAAATGATGTCAGAACGCCAGCTGATTAGACCAAAGTTCGCTTCTCTTATCCTCGATTTGCTCTTCACGCCTGGGAGGTATTTCTTTTCTTCTTGCTCCCTTGACCTTCCAGCTTGTGAACACCTTTTTGCTTGCTCCAGCACTCGGGGATCGTCCCTGTCACTTGTCGCTTCCCCCACCCACTAAGCCAGAGTGAGCACGTGCTTCACATACGATCAGAGATGAACAATGTGAGGAGGGCCCGACACACATCACCGTCGAAACTGCTTCAAAATCCATATCCAGGAGCACTATTCAACAGTTGAATACGGGCTGGCGTTGACCCTGACCCCTCTTCGGAGGTGGCTCAGAGGCCATGGGTTTCCATTCAATGCGAGAGTCTCGTGGGCTCTTTTCGAATGCCGAGCCTCCGAATATCCAGACCAGGGTGGACAACAATCCCACGCTTTTGATGAGCTGGTGGGCAACTGGCTTTTCCCTGGCTTTCATTGTGATAAGGGTCGTTGGTCGTTATATACGCACGAATCGCTTCTTTCCCGAGGACAAAGTGATGATGGCGAGTGTAGTACCGTTGCTCATTCGCATGGCATTCGTTCACGTTATTTTGATCTGGGGAACGAACAATACAAAGACTGACGGACTGACAGCGGAAGATATTCGACATCGTGAGATAGGGAGCAAACTGGTTCTGATAGCTAGGATATTCTATGCGATCTTCATCTGGACCGCCAAATACACCGTCTGCGAATTCCTCAGGCGAGTTTCGGGAATGATATGGAGGCGATCAGTGCTGCTGTTTCTATGCTTCATATACTACTTCCTAGCCTCGACCCTGATTGCGGTGGTGATAGCCACTCTTGCCGAATGCCAGCCTTTCGATCACTACTGGCAGGTAGTCCCAGATCCAGGCCCCCAGTGTCGGTCGGGCTATGCGAACCTGATCACCATGGGGACGTGCGATGTCGTCACCGATCTTCTCCTGGTGGCATTTCCAATTCCCATGATCATGACAGCGAACATGCGCTTGAAACGCAAAATATTCCTCATCGTTCTCTTCGCCCTGTCGCTGATCTTAGTCGCCATCACGAGCTTTCGAGTTCCCTCGGTGATTGCGCGCCATGGTTCACAGCAATACCGCTCGCTCCTCGCATCGCTGGAGATCCTCGCTGCCACTGCCGTTTCCAACGTCGTAGTGATCGGTTCGTTCATCCGAGATAAAGGAGTCAAGAAGCAGAAGTACAAAAAGGATACTGGATCGGCTTCCGTGAGTGAGAGCTTGGATCACAGCACAGTGCGACGCACAACCGTCACCTACCATCAATGGGGCAGTGACTCGGACCTCGCCGGCGATTTAGGCATTCGTCTTCAACCCGAATTGTACTCGTCCGAACACAAGGTGCCCCGTCCAGCCCCTATCGCAATCCCATACCGTCCTCTTACTGCGCGAACTGGAACGCTTGATCCGAACTGGTCCTTCAACCGCCATTCAGCGGGAGCGGAGGACGATGGGACGTCAGCCACGGACAGTTTCGATGTCCAAGTCAGTCCTCACGAATATATAGAGACGAACAAATCCCCACGCAAGAAGTCAGCCGATGGTATCATGCCATCACCTCGCAGGATTTCCATCTTCGATGTCGGAGGCCTTCTTGACCCTGTGCCAACTGCAAATCCCGACCCGCAGCCTCCTCACAGCGCCACGTCGGGCCCCTTGCTAAATCCCGAATCTCAGCGTTACCGGCGGGGAAGCCGGGCATTGCTCCAGGATGTTTGTGGCTTACTCTCCGCGCCAAACGGTCGCACTCGGCCATCTCCTCCACAGCAACCATCCCCTAGCTTCTCTCGCCCTATTCCTACCAACGGTGGAAGTCAAGGCACTGCAACGCACTCTCGAAGCCGATCTGATACCCCCGTACCTCCTTACCGGCTTCAATCGGACGTTTCGGGACCTGTCATAGAGGGGAACGTCATGGAGCTGCAAGACGTCGGGGGCCTTCTCTCGAGACGTTCGTAAATGCGATATGATCTGTGATGCAATTACCTCTTTTTTTCCCTTCTATTCACCTCTTGTGATTATTGCAAACACTTATTATACCCGGAAGGAATTTTGGATTATACCCTTATAGCGATGGCGTTGGGGTGTTCGTCACCATTTGCAGTACCCACTGGGAAGAATTCTCGTTGTCAACCAATTGCATGCCTCGACGATATATAATATATATGAGTACATTGGCTGCTAATCAGATGACGCTTTTTTTTTTCATCTTCATACGGACGCCGTCACACCAGACACTTGGGTGTGGGTGTCTGTTGGACGAAGATCCGGTGTTATTGCTGGCATTTCTTGGACATGACGTTGGACGTCGGATTCGGCCATGGGTTTGGATATCAGTTTCTAGCTATTCATTTTCCTTGCGTTATATATACTGCCTCAGAGCGGACGTCTTGTACATTTACGGACACATACTTTTCATCCAATATCGAACCGGATGAGAATCAATCACTTGATTTCGCAGACTTGGGCCCAAAAAAATCATTTCCGTTGCTCGATACGGCATCTAAACATCGATTCTGCATCCAAGTAAAAAAAGAAAGAAAAAAAATGAATTATTTCATCAAGCATATGATATGTAACACAAAGCAAACACCCCAGCCAAAAAAAAAAATAAGTTTCTGTTTCGCCCTTACGCCATGCTGCCGATAGTACGTACAATGTCACCGACTTTTTTCCATCTATTTTTCTCGCGGATGATTTTTTTTTTGGGGGGGGGGGGCAGTTGTTTCGGTCGTTTTCCTTGTTCCTTGTCCCATAACCTGGCAACGACGGGTATCGTAGCAGGATACTCCTGCCGGGATGGATGCCGGTGGGACAAGTTGTCAAATGATTCCAGCCTCTTCCCCGTTCACAAAAATCGGAGTCCATTCAGACTGCTCCAGCTCATATCATGTAAACCTCGCTCGTGACTTTCTTCGACATCCAAAGAAGGACTCGCACTCTTTTCGCATCTGCATCATGCCTGGAACGCAACGTCGGCTCGAGAACCGCCCCCCAAATCGTCCATAAGGAGCCAACTCGCAAACCCCCCAAAGCCAAACACCGAGCGGCGCCGACTTAAATGACCCACCGGTAACTCGCGTAACGACCGGCGGTCTCACTCTTCCGGATGATCTTGACGACCTGGCCCCTCCGCAAACCCAAGTATCTCGACACGGGATCCGAGACCTGGATACGCGGCAACTGCGACTCCTTCAACCGGTAGCGCTCCAGCAGTCTGGCCTTCTCCTCCGGGCTCAGCAGCACGTGTTTCGGCACCAGCTCGTGACGGGTGATGTTGACCAGCAGATCCTGCTCCTGGAAGTGTTCGCAGATGCGGCCGGGGACGCCGTTCAGCAGGCGCACAGCCGAGGGGGAGATCGGGGTCTGGGTGATGAAGATGCCGGTGTGGAAGTTCTGCTCGTCCACGAAGTGGCCGAAGGCGCGGACCTGCTTCGTGCCGACGGCGGTCGCGTCGGGGCAGAATTCGACGTAGATGGTGCCGCACTCGGGCTGGGGGTTGGGGTTCGACTTGCTGGGCTGGGGGGTGTATTTGGCTTGCATGAGTTCCGTGGGGCGGGCGCTGATTTTCATCTTGTTACGACTAGACGATTGCATTGTGTCAGATCTATAGTTGCCCAAAAAGGTTCGATGTGGAATTTGAAGCCTCAAAACAAAAGGATCGCAATCGCATACTCAGGATATCCCAGCGGGTCGGCATATTTCGCCTTGAACACGTCGAGAGGAATCTGAACTTCGTCTTCCGTCACTTCGTAGCCCTGCAACGGAAAATCCCCGAAGGTTAGTCGCAGTTGTAGGTAGAGACACGACCAGCCCGAATATCAATCCTTACCCGATCCTGCAGCATTTCAAAGACCGTCCTCCAAGTGCGCCAAAGTCTGGTCATCTCGCGGTCGGCGTCCGCGGAGCCGGCAGAGTAGTCCTCGTCCATGTCTGCAACGATTCTCGAGGCGCACACGGGCGCTTTTGGAGACCAGTAACAAGATATATAACGAAAAACCAAAAACAGTGGAGGGCGTGGAATCCGATTGAAAAGGGAACCCAACCGGTGAATGGAGGGGTGCAAGCTTCGGGGCGAGTTGTTTTCGAGGCGGTGGAAGAAGAGAGAGCGCAATAGATAAAGTTGAAGTTCTCGAAAAATCGGCGGACCTGCGCTAACAGCGCCAATGAAGGGTAAGCGCCGCCAGATTCAGAAAGATCAGAAAGGCCAGACCCGAAAAAGAGCACGAGGCTCTCTTGAACTCTTCTCTCTTCTTTCTTTTCCTTTTCCCTTTCCCGACAATCCAAAAGGACCCCCTCGGTCGCCTCTCTTTTTATTCTTCTTTTTCTTCTTTTTTCTCTTCGACTTTTCTCTGAATTCGGTTTCAGGGAATTGCTTTTCTTGAGTTCTGTTTGTCCAGTGCGTAACACACACCGACTTCCCCCGCAGAGACAAGATGGCCGCCGCCGCCGAGACTGTTTTTGCCTCTGAGCCCAAGGTCAGGCCTACCAAGCCCAACGAGGAGGCTTTCAAGGCCGACCTCGCGAACGCTGAGAAGGAGCATGCCGCTGTTCAGGAGAAATTGGTATGTTGACTTTGCTGTTTACAACTTTCTTACTTCTCTATTCTCATTTTCGGTGCCTTCCTGGACCATCTCATCTTAAACTTCTCTCCTCCATACTCTTGTTTTTCAAGTCAATCGCTCCAGGATGCCACCTTTTCTTTTGGAATTTTATATCTGGTAAACTAATTCTATCGCAGAACCAAATCAAGGCCAAGATCGAGACCGCCAAGCCCAACAACCAGGACTCACCCGCTGCGAAGAGACAACAGGAGCTTCGTGCTGAGCTCTCCTCCATCCGTCAGAAGCAGCAGGGATTCAAGGCTTCCAGGTCCAGCACCCAGGAGAAGATCAATGCCCTCGATGCCACCCTGAAGGCCCGCATTGCCGAGCAGAACAACTCGCGTACCCGCATGAGCTTCAAGAATGTCGAGGAGATCGACCGTGAGATTGCCCGCCTGGAGAAGCAGGTTGACTCCGGCACCCTGCGCTTGGTGGATGAGCGCAAGGCTCTTGCCGACATCTCCAGCCTGCGCAAGCAGCGCAAGAACTTCGCCGGATTGGACGAGGCCCAGAAGGTCATCAACGACCTCAAGGCCCAGATCGCCGACCTGAAGAAGACCCTCGACAACGCCGAAGCCAAGGCCCTCAGCGACAAGTACACCGAGATCCAGAAGGAGCTCGATGCCATCAAGGCCGAGCAGGACAGTGCATTCAAGAACCTCAACGCCCTCAGAGACGAGCGCACCAAGCTCCACACTGAGCAGCAGAAGAAGTGGACCGCTATCCGTGAAATCAAGGACACCTACTACAAGGCCCGCAAGGCTTACAAGGAGTACGAGGATGAGGCCTGGAGAATCCGCCGCGAGCGCCAGAAGGCCCAGCGTGAGGCTTTCGAGCGCGAAAAGAAGAAGAAGATCGCCGATAAGAAGCTCGAGGAGGCTTCCCGCCCTGCCTACACCGATGAGATTCTTACCGCTCAGGGTCTTATCCGCCACTTCGAGCCTTCTTACGACTTCGCTGCTCTTGGTCTTGACGACAAGAAGACCGACTCGGGTAACTTCCGTGCCGAGATTGGCCGTACCGTCGATGCCTCCAACATCAAGGGCGTTAAGATTCTGAAGAAGGAGGACCGTGAAGAGGACTACTTTGTCGGCACTGGCGGCAAGAAGGGCAAGAAGGGTAAGAAGGGCAGCGCCAACGGCACTCCTGCTCCTGGCACCCCTGCCGAGGGCAAGTTCAACATGAGCTTCGGTGTCATCGAGGACTTCGCCAAGGTCAAGGTCGACCCCCCAATGAACCAGTCCGATGTCCCTGCCGTGGTTGAGAAGCTCGCTGCCAAGATCACGGAATGGAAGAAGAACCAGGCCGCCAAGACCGAGGAGGTGAGTAGTATTGCTCCAGTCTCTATCTCTCACAGCTCACCATTGCTAATACGCATTCTGTAGAACATCAAGAAGGCCCAGGAAGAGATTGCCCGTTTGGAGGAAGAGAGCGCTGCTGCTGAGAGCAATGGCCGCGCTACCGATGCGGCTAAGAAGCCTGCCCAGGAGAACGGCGTCAACGGCAACGCTGAAGCCGAGTTGAAGCAGGAGAACGATGCCGTTGCTGACGCTTCCGAGGAGCTCCAGAAGGCTTCCCTCGAGGACAAGGCATAGAGAAAATTCGATGAATCTAATCTCTCCCGCATAGATTCTATATATGCATGTGCGTGTATCCCTGGTTGCATCAGCTTGTGCATTTACGGCTTTGACCAGACGTGCCTTCAGAGTTGAGCATCTTTCCATTTTCTTCCCTTTTTTCATCTGTCTCTGTTCTTCTGCATGTGCATCCGTTTTATGAAACCCTTTTCTCTATTCTCCCATTTTCTTGCCATGCAGACAATGTCCTCCAGTTTCGCCGTGCCACGGATTCTGATAGCCTCGCCTTGACCCTGGTGCCCGGCATGGCCCCTTTCACTCTCAGATTCATCACCACGTCCCGATCATGTGATTCACTCCTCTCTAGTAGTCCAGCGTCTTCCCTGCTGTTTTGTTCCCCTGTAATTGGAGCACGTTTATGCATCCTTTGTTTTCGTCCTTTTCATCATTTATGCCGGAGCGACTAAGAGCAGGGTGTCTCGAAGGCTAGCGGATTGATTGCCTTCGCCCTTCTTCTTGTTCATCTTTCTCTTTCCTCAAAAAGCGTCCGCGGAAGGAATCAAAAGCAAAGGAATGTTTTGGACAGAATGATTTCCACCTGTAAGTAACGAGATATAAGCGTTCGGGGAATAGGCCGATGCAATTCTATTTCTATTCCGTGTACATGTCAGCCATCTGTGTCGGTTGAACCCAATGCCTCATTCAGAAAGTCCACAATGGCATCGAACTGCTCCGGCTCCTTCAACCGATGTCCATCTCCTTCGGCTCCGGTATATATTTTCCAGGAGATCTTCTCGAATCCCAGACGAACTAGGGTCTCGTAGGCCATCAGACCCCTATCCACCTCGACCCATTGATCGTCTTCTCCGTGGCTTAGGAAGATGGGTGTGTCCCGTGGTGAGCCTCGGAAAGTGCGTGCATGCGTTGCATTCTGTTGTTCGTCTTCTCCTCGCTGCTGGCCAACTGGTTGCGGTTGCTGCTGCTGCTCAACTTTTGAATTTCCCGGCCCATGCAGCAGCGTCTGCCGCTGTTGTTCCGGTTCCTGCAAACCCTGCTGCTGCTTCATGTCTCCTCCACCTTGCAGCAAAATGGCCCGTTTAAACGCCTCTATCCTCCTCTCCGCAGCATCTTTCTCGTCCTCGTCGTCACCATGCAAAACCTGTAAGTGGTCAAGCAAGGCTTCCACGCGACCCGCCAACGGAAACCATCCCATCGCACCCACCAGACCTCCCAGTTGTCTCTGGGCGCAAACCAACGCGACGATGGCCACCGACATCCCTTGGCTCAGTCCGGCCAGAATCACCCGTCGTCCATCGCCATTCAACCGGGCGACTTCCTCTTCGACGATGCGGAGGACGTACTCCACGCTTTCTTTCAGTTGTAGAAGGGCTGGGGAGGGTGGTTCTGTTGTTTTTGAGAATAACGTTGGGGGGGAGCGTGTTGGCGTTAGTTCACCGTGGCCGTCGTCGTCATCATCATCTTCATCGTGGTCTTCATCTTCATCTTCGAACCCTCCATCATCGTCATCTCCACTAGAATCTTCATCATCGTCATCGCTGTCATACTCATATCTCCTCTCCAACCCCTCCTTATCATACCACTCCCCCAGATTCTCCCGAAACGTCTCCGACCACCTCGGCCGCGCGGACGGAAACACCCACCGACACGACGGGAAGTGCTCGAAGATGGTCTTCCCGGCCGAGGTGACGGAGAGGGAAAGCTCGGAGCACAGCTGGGGCCCGTTGCTGCCTCGCCCGTGCAGGAAGATGACGGTCGACGTGTGGTCGGGCGTCGAGGGGAAGTAGACATGGCGCGGGGGGAAGAGCTGGACCATCTTTGTCTTGTCTTGTCTTGTCTTTTCCGCGATGGGGGTGATTGATTGTAGTTTGTGTTGATAACCTGTAGGTTTGATGAAGATGGATCTGTACTGGAGGTAACAGTGTACGACCGTGTGTGGCCTGGGGCAGAAACGGATTTCTGGAATAAGGATAGGTAACTAAGGTTCACCGCCCTCTCTCTTTTTTGAATTTTTTCTGGTTTTCATTTTTTCATTTTTCATGCAGAGGGAATATGGAAGGATGGGTTCTCTTCGGGAGAACTTCTCCGGGGCCCCGATGGATGACGGTTTGTTTAGCTTTCTGTTCTGCTTCAAGGGTTGCTATTTTTTAACGTATATTGACCGAGAAAGGAGCAGATATCGAAGCTGACGGTCGAATCCAAGGCTCAGAATCAGACGATTATAGGTCACTCATGAGGAGTTGATGTATCACGAAGAATCGGGATACTTGTCATTTCATGGTAGGTTCGAACCGCTTTTGGATGCCTAAGGTAGAAATAAAATGCCGATTACTACAGTCGTCCAGGACATGCGACGTCAACCTTGAACGTCTGAAACGGTAAAAGAGATGAAGAAGGATGAACGCATGGTTTCAAATGGATTGAGTACTGAGCATGCATTGACGGACTAACGTTGAAGTCTGCATGTGTCCTTGGTACGCTCCTGCACAATCCTGGTGTCCACGGAAAACGACATGATAGATGTCGAGTAAATACCAGTTCTCTGCTGCCGAGACACGTTCTTAATAAAGCCGTATTCAGCATCCTCGTGCCGGTGCTTCTCGTAAGGCCTCATCCATAGACGACTCGACCAGAGTCTATTGACTCGACCAATCGACGGCATCAGCCACCGCACCGTCCCAGGTTCGCGAGGCAGTGAAACCGTTGGGACCAGTCACATGACAGGGCGGGGGGAGGCCCAGCCGCTCGAGGTGGCGTTCTTTCCTTGTTTGCTTCGAGAAGAATTCTTATTCCATCCCGAGGTTTGGCAGGCCGCACTGCCGCAGGTGGCTCAGCCTCCGCATCTCCAGTTAGTTGGAATATAGATCAGTTCTCTTCGTATTCTTTCTCCCTTCGCATCATTTCTTCCCCTCCGATATCTCACTGCATAAGTGCCTAATAATCATTTCTTTGATTTCCATCGGCCTATCCCCCTCTTATCAGCCAAGAACCTTGCCTAATCCGGTTCCATATTCTTCCCTCCAGGTGCGCTTCCGTGCCAAGTTCCCCAAGACTTCGTTTCTCTTCTGCTGTTGCTCACTGGCAGCTGACTCAAAATCAGTCTGGTCTCTCTCCGATCGATCCTTTGTCGCCACAGACTTTCTGTAGCTCACCCTCGATCCTCTCAATTGTCCATCCTTCTCGCTCCCGTCTTTCGACCTGTGACACGACACTTGGGCCAGGTATCGCAAGGAAGACACCGGACTTGACAGGTAGCCAGAGATAGGTAGTCGTGGGAATTACCCCCGTCCTCTCGTGCCGATTTCATCCGTCCAGACCAATTCAACGGGATCCCCAGGCTCGTCGCAACAGTCTACCTACACAACTCCTTTTTGACACTTCCGGACCGCTGTTCGTCCAAGACTCTCACAGAATGTCTTACAACAAGCCCGTATGTGCAAAATACCCTGACATTCACCACGAATCAAACCACTAACTCTTTCGCTTTTCTCGACAACCAGGACGGTCCTCCGCCCTCCTATCCGGCCCCAACCCACGATCCCAACGGCCACTACCCGCCTCCGGTGAACTCTCCTCCTCCCGGCGGCGCCAACCAGGACTACTACAACCAGGGCGGATACTACCCTCCACAGAACTACGGCTCCCCTCCTCCTCAAGGTTACGGTCCTCCTCCGCAAGGATACGGGTCTCCCCCTCCTCCTCAGGGAATGTACTATCAGCAGGGATACCCTCCTCCCCAGCAAGGCTACTACGCAGATGACCGTGGCAACGGGTCGAGCGGCGGAGGAATCTGTGCGGGTATCATGGCCGCTCTGGCATGCTGTTGCTGCTTGGATATCTTGTTCTAAGAATGCCTCCTCCGGCCGAAGAAACAGATCGCAATTAAAGAGGGTGAAATGGGAGTAGGGATCGTCGAGTTCAACGGCAGGAAGGAGCCTGCCGATGAATGCGCCAGAGACAAATATGGAGAGTTTCTCAACGCTGCGAGAAAAGATGTTGAGATCTACGACCTCCCCAGCACGCGCGGGATAGTTCCGGGTTCTCTCTCGATCCGCGTACGCTGCTTCTCGTCACGATCGTCGCATCAACACCCTCCTCCAACTCTTTCCATCTCGACCCCAAACCTTCTACACCATAGACAATCATTTCCTTCCTTTCGTCGTTTCCCACTGGTTCATCGATACTCTTGGACACGATTGTTCGTCAGGCGCAAAAAAAGGGGACACGGGGCATATTTCAGGGTTTCCTTCGGGGCAGGGAGTTTTTTATCTTTTATTTTCTAGCCCTTTCCCTTGTTTTTTTGCTGGGTCCTGAGCTATACCTACTCCCGACCATTGTCTATGTTGGTCGTTGGGTCCGACCGGCTCTATATTTCCTTGTCTCCTATGTCTCTCTTTTTTTTTTTTTTTCTTTTCCCCTTATAATTATCATTACCCCCGGCCTCTTAAGTACGAGGCTGAATACACATGTTGGATGATTGGCGATGACCGGATCTTCCGTGATATCGATGGTTTGTAGAGTAACCTGCTTGAACGGGGTAGTACGTATTCGAGGAGGCTGCATACATCGAAGAGAATGGAATGGAGTTAGTCCAGAACGACTTGTTCCAATATATCCATCCACCTCTTTAAAGGTCCTAGATAACGATCAACAGAGTTTCTAGAAACGTGAATGCGGTTATAGCACAGGATAACTATAAAAGCACGGAAAAAAAAAAAAAAAAGGTAAATACTGGCCCGGGGCCTTACCATCCCCCTGGCCCAAGTCCAATCCATATCATATGTATGTATGTATGTATGTACCATACTACGGATATAATATAATGACTCAGGTTCATCTCCAAGCAACACAAACGACATCTCCATATCATATCCCCTACCTTAACAATATAGTAAGTAAGCCGAATGACTAAATTAGAAAAAAAACCTAACCTCTCTCATCACACATAAACACGTAACACGTAAATCAAAGTAAGTATATCTTATCGGCATAAATCGACCATAAGCTCGTAGCTCGTAGCTCGTAGGAAAAAGAAGCTGGGGTTATCTTATCGTAGATCGCGAAGGTGCGCAGGACAAAAACAAAAAAGCAAACTGCAGTGGGATATCTCTGGAAAGCACGCAACGCAAATGGGGTCTGTTTCGTTGAAATGAATGATAGATCAAGTCCAGTTCTGTGGTTCCTGGTTGTTGTATGCGGAATATCAAGGCGATGTGATGTACCTTGTACTCGGAGGTGTATTGTATTGGATTGCCGGATGTGATGCCGTCGAGGGTTGTCCCATGCGGTTTCCACGGTTTGCTCAGCGAAGCTCCGCTAGTGCAGCTGTGTGTTCCAACTTCCACGGTCGCATGCGGTGGTATGTATGCTTCGTCCCTCTCGTGGATTTGCAAAGGAGGGAATTTCACGGCGAGGAAGCTGTTCTCACGGACTTCGAGTCGAAAATCTTCGTTCTTCATAATCTCCGAGTATGAAGCACTAGCTCGATATCCAACCCGTTCGTAGACCTCGCATCCCATCCCCAATAACCCAAAACCATCAATATCAATACCGACTACTAACGATCGAATCCCCCCCGCCATACTCATACGGATCCACCGTGCGATACGACCCGGACAGCCTCTTCCCGCGCCTCGGCGGCAACGGCGACGGCGACACGACGGACGACGCCTCCTCGAACACCTCGACGATATCGCCCTCGTCCGTATGCGACTGCGACGGCGAGGTGACCGACTCGTCGACGACGATGGTTTCCCGCTCGCGTCGCGACCTCGGCGTCCGCGCGGGCGGCGGCGTCAGGTCGGTTTCCACCTCGACGATCTCGGGGCGGCGGCGCGAGCGAGACGCCGACATGACGACGTCGTCCTGCGAGGAGGCGCCGCGGGTGCGGGTGCGGCGGCCGGCGCCGAGGGCGAGGTAGAGGAGGTAGAGCAGGAAGATGAATCCCGCGACGGTGCCGAGGATGATGCCCGCGACGGTGCCGGGGGCGGGACCGTCGTCGAGGCCGCCGTAGGAGGCGGGGATGGAGATGGTTTCGTAGCGGCGGGTGAGGGCGGGATTATTATTATTATTCGGTTGGGAAGGGAAATTGTTGACGGTCGCTTCGGTCTTGTCGTCGTTGTTGAGGTGTAGGGGTGCGAGGAACCAGGAGGAGGAAGATGGAAAGGAAGGGTTGTGTATAGGTCCCATTGCGCCGGCGGAGGGTGCGCTAAGGTTCCTGAATAATTCGACGGCAAAGGAGGGATAAATTCATTGATCGATTGCTCCGAAGTGGTCAGCCAATGATAGGTGTCTAGACATCGACGGCATTGGGGAAGAGATGTGAAAGGATGAGAAGGAGAAGAAGCAAAAGGCAGGGATTGAATTGAGGTGAGGCTTGAGGCGGGAGCGATGCAAAGTAGTCTAGCGGTGGCTGGGAGTGAGCTGTTGTTTAGTTACCGTTGGACAGGACAGCCAATCTCAGTTGTCCACTCTACGGATCAATTGTATGGTCCTATTTATTTGGACATCGTTGCAATCCATTTCATACATGCCACGTTACTCCCACAAATAAACGCGGGCTGTCCCTCTTCGGAACAATGGACAGCCTCGACATGCCCTTCTGCTCTGACTATCGCAACTATCATCTTCTTACAGCAATGCATACAATTCACACCCCACTCCAACTTCTCCAAGCCTCCAATGGCATTAATATGCCCCCTCGCGCTCAACGTATTTCGGTTGCTCCACAGACTCGATTCCAGTCAGAGCAGTGAGCACCGGCGTGGTATTAACCAGCTCGAAACTATCCAACTTGGCTCCATTCGACTCCAAAGCCCAAAGACTCATCCCCAGCCAGTTCGTCCCTTGGTAATTCAAAATACCCTGGGGAACGGGGTAACTAATCTGAGGACCGATGTTGTTGACATATTTACCGAACTGGTATCCATTGACATAGAGCTGCACGCGGTAAGCTGGCGGAGGGCTCGTGCCGTTTCCGAAGTTGAAATAGAGCGGTACATCCCAGCCGGTGGGGATGTCGAGGTCAAACTTGGCACTGTAAAATCCGATTCCGGGCTTCGAGAGCCCCTGCAGGGGGCTGGAGGACTCCCACTTGTCCTTCGGAGGTTCAGGTTGGTGGAAGCCGTGACGCTCGGCGTAGAGTCCGCCTTCGTTGAGCGGTCCTCGGACTTTGTCGACGTAGTCTTCACCACCCAGGTTGCCTGTCAATTTCCATGTGATCGCGCTGGCGTCTCGTCCAGACAATCGGTAGTTCAGGATTCCCCGAGGATTCTTCATTCCTTCCGTGCCAACTACCCAGTTTTCGTCGAGGCCCATGTTGTCGACCACGACAGTGAAGACGTACGGCTTGCCTGCCTTGAGGGAGGGCAGCTTATAGGTTGAGTTGTTATCGGCGTCCGCATCAATACCTGCCCATGATCCAAGGTAGGCATCGTTCAGCCAGACCGAACTTCCAAAAGCGGAGCCACCCTGCGTTCGAACGAAGAAGCTGGTCTCGTTGCCAGCAGCCATAAAGTGACCACGGTAGATCAAATAACCGGTGTGGTAGCCATAGTCAGACGAGTACAGAGAGGTTGGCGTATCGAGCGGGCGAAGCGTATTCTCAGTCCTTTCCTTGTCGGCAGCTGTCCAGGCAGAATCGTCGTACGATGACTGAACTTCCGGGAGCGTGTCAAGGTACTTCCAATCCAGATCCTTCAAGCTAGGTAGATTAAGATCGGGGGCTGTATACTCAACCCTGGTAGACCAGATTCCATTCTTGTCAATCTTATATTGGGCTTTGTCGCCATTGATGAACAGGTTCTTTGCCGTGGTCGGTGCTCCGATCACCTCGATGGGTGTGGTGGCATTGAAATCCGCCGTGATGTGTAGGTCGGAACCCTTGAGATAAGCTGTGCGCACGAGGTATCCGGCTTTGACAATGATGGACGAGGCGGTCCTCTCCCGCGTGCTGAAGCCGGGTGTAGTACCATCCGCGGGGAGCTCCGGTACCCAGTAGTTATAAGCAGAATTCCTGTCTGTGGCCTGGTTAGCTACACGCGATAGAAAGGTCGAGGGAGGTGGGCTTACCGATTAGGAAAATCCTCAAGTCATCTACCTGCAAAACGCGGCGACCTGAAGAGACGTCCCATGCAATGACGACGGCGTTTCCTACATGTCTGGAAGTAATGCCTGATTTCGATCCCTCAATGACCGATGCTTTGGATTTAGACGAGACAGCCAATTCATGATGTTCGCCCTCTCCGCCATACAGCACGAGAACCTTGCCGTCGGTAAACTTCTTCCAAGTGAAGACCTCGGCCGTGGAGTACAGGACGTTGGTTCCAGAGACGTTGTAGTCGACAACATGAATCTTAGAGTCACGTCCACCGAGGGTGAGCTGTCCACCAAGTTGCGGGACCGTCAAGTCGCCGGCACTCGTGGGAATTCTAAGCTTGTAGCCAGTCGCTGCTCGGCTGGTATAGTTGGTGTGTCTGACCACGAAATATGAACCTGAGCCATCCCCGATCAGTGGTGTTACAGTTAGGTCGGTGGTGTCTGTGTAAACACCCGTGGATAGGTTGCCAGGGGTAGACACCATGTACGACTCTGACACCTTGGCAAAATTTCCAAGCAGTTTCAGCTCGCTGTACTTCTCTCGGGTAATATTGCGGGACTCGGTAATTGGTGAACCATAATCATAGGATGTATATCCTCCAGCATGCCCGAGATTTCCCCAATTTGTGCCACCGTAAGTCTGTGATGGTTAGTGTGGAAAATTCATCACAGAATCGTAGTCATGCATACCATGTATAAGTTGAAGATCGTAACACCGAAACTAAAGTCATTCTTGTAGAAGACTCGCTCAAACTCGTGGTTAACGAGGCCCGCACAGGCTGTAAAACCCGGTCCACCCCAAGGGTCGAAGGCTCCAGCTTGAAACTGTCCAAACCATTAGCGATGCCAACAATGACAGAGAAGAGAGATATTACTTCAATGAGAGAGTATGGAGTCGATGGGCTCTGTTCAAGATGCAGTGTCCGGAAATGAGTAGGTAGGCCATCGGCTGGCCACACAGTCGGGTTTGCCTGCACAACATCAGAATTGAGTCTCGTCCCACAATGTAGATGCTCATACACAATCAAAACCAAGACTGGAACAGGTTAGTGATCTGCTTCTTTCTAGATCATGCAAAGATGGTCTGACTCACGGATAATTGTCATGACCATAGATATCAGCTGCCCCAACGCCCGTGCCAGGTGCATTGTGGCCACTGGGCGAGGCATCGTTGCTGATCATCGGAACGACGACTCCAGCATTGCGCGCTTGATCCATGACGTATTGAAAATATTCTCCATCTGGGAACGTCTCGTTGCAACAAGCACTAGTGTACTCGTTTTCGGGTTGATAGAGAATCACGGGTCCACCATTAGTTATCTGCGCTTTGGCAACCGTAGCTGCTATGTTGGCAACGTAACTGCACAGATGAGCTGACCGTTCATGAATTCTGATTTGACATAGCAAGGGACTCATACTTATCCGTCGCCTTCAGATAAGCCTCATCAGCGGTTCGCAGCGTGCCATTGACCCTTTGCAGCCACCCAGGGAATCCGCCGCCCGAGACCTCGGCGTTGATGTAAGGGCCAGGGCGAGCAAGGATGTAGATGCCTGCCTCGGTAGCGGCTTCAAACACAGGCTCCCAAGCAAAAATGCCGTCCGCTCGGTATTCGCCCGGTTTCCCTTCTAGCAAAGCCCAGTCGACGTAGACTGAAACACAATTGAACCCTAAAGCCTTGATCTTCTGGAATACATCAATCCATAGGGTAGGAACTGGTAGTCTGTGCAGATGTCAGATGAGATTCCAATCCACTACTAATCGTCCGATCATACCGCCATGGGTGAAACTCGCCACTGAAGATCATGATCCTTTCACCATTGACAAACAGAGAATGTTCGTCCCAGGTGACCTTCAGATCGAAGTCAGTCGATATCATCAGTTCCACGTTCATCTGCAACTCACATAGTCTTGCAGCAAGGCCCGTTGCACCGGATCTGGATGCTCCGTGATCGAAAAGCCATTGAGCTTGTGGGTGATGGCGGCACCAGCTGCCTGGGCTGCCAGGCAGGCAATGGCATAGCCGGATAAAAATTTCATTGTGGACAGCACGAACTCACTCGATGCGGTGGTCGAGAGAACTTCCTAAGCTCCTTGAACGGGGGAAGAGGAAGGTCACGGCTTTTCATATATATGACGCCAGAGCTCGCACTGATCCCAGCAACCGGTCTTCCATTGCCAGGGGAGGGGCAAGAAGAACGAGGAGTTTTCATCTCGACTGTGCATGATGCGGTCAATCAACAAGATGCATGCTCCGCTCGTGCAAAGAAAGACCGAAGCTAATGAGCGCAATTGATTGTGCCGCGGGGGAGAGAAAAGCCAAGCTTGTATAACGGAGGGATACTCCGCAGCAGTTGTACTGGATTAGGTACCTAGTTACCTACCGTTGCAGGCCCGGGGAAAAGCGACCGACAATTCTGGCCAATGAATGGAGAAACACACTTCCGCGAAGATCGTCCAAATCGTGGGGCACGGCTTAATTTTTCCGCATATCGCAGTCAATTTCCATTTCATCTCCTGCGCAGATCATCGATTTGACTGTGACGTTGCGCCACTACTCTGTAGAATCTTTGGCCAGGTCAGAGTCCATATGCAAGGGACCCAACAGTCGGCAATTAAACGGCGATGATGCCGACACCTTGTTTGGAGTGATCTCGGAGGACTGATCGATGTATCCTTTATCCATATCGATTTGGTTTTTCTTGCCAGAGATCAAGGAACCACTGTGAAGTACCAGCTCGTGCGGGGTTCAGTTGCTACTTCAAGCCGTAGGTGCATTGGAACCTTGCGTTACTAATGGAGGTTTGATCATGATCGATTTGCTCCAGGCTTCTCATTAGAATCGAAAATAAAAAGTCATGCAACTCTGGCCAAGGTTGGTTCGTGGTTCAATGATTTGTTTTGCTGATTCCTCCGAGAAGCCACCGCGCAAGCGAGGGTCTGACTGGTAATTGCCTAGGTAGGAAGGCACAATGAGCTAGCTCATATGCACCTGAACTGAACCCCGTTGTCATTTTGCCGGTAATTAGCCGTCCAATGCTTGGGTAATTGAATCAATCATTTAATTAATCACTCCGAATACCTGACAATGGCAGAGTGAACCACCCATAACGGACACCCATAACGGACACCCATGACAGGTACCCAGCACGAATTACGACAAATGTTTAGGTACTCGTCATGACTGAATCCACTTTTAAATCCCCTATATGCAAGAAAATAACAAGCGTGGGCCAACAGGCGTCAAAGGCTAACCGCCGAGCCTTATCTATTACAATGATGAGCAATCACATGGTACAGATTTCGCGCAATCCAGAACCTTCAAATGCATCCTGAAGGTAACGTCATGGAATGGCTACAGAGAGTGGAAATAACGAGGTGGCAATGTGATCAGACCGTTGTGTTGAACCGGTCCTCCTCATCACCATCCTTCGTCCAGGTCTCTCGGGCATCAGTCTGATCCTGCTCGTCCTGGCCCATAACTGCATTCTCACGCTTGAGCGCACCTTCTTCGGGGGCTGTGGCAAGCGCATCGGCACCAGTTTCTTCTGCTTCAGGAACTGGATCCACCACCGCAGGCGTTTCGGGAGTCGAAGTTTCGGTGACTGCCTCGCGTTTCTGGGTCGTGTTGATGAGAGGGACGTCCTCGTTGAATATGCGGAGAAGCATGGCGCGACGCTCTTCCTTGGGAAGCATGAGGTTCAAGGAGTGCAATGACCGCCATAGTGGAAGGACCATTCGCTCACTGAGTCAGAATTGTTAGCAATTTGGGTACACCGGTTGATAGATACTCGACTGAAATATACCTGAGTCCCTCTTCTGCATCGCTGGGGTCAATCCGCAGGATGCTGCAGCCCATCTGAATGTCTCTCACGCGCTCGCCGATTTCTCCAAGTTCCTTCCATCCGTCTCCATCAACCTTAGGGAACATCTCGACGAGCAATCTCCGCAAGGTCGACTTTTGATGGAGAGACACGGATCTGGCGGGCCCGAGCCATGGCTCGAGAATCCTCAAACCATCCGTTTGGATGCGCCACCTGCACACATCCTCACGTTGTGCATCTTGTTTCACGAACATCTTGACACCACAGTGGACGAACTTGATGCCCTGGCCTTCGTTTTGCGTGAGGATATCCCGAGCCAAGGCACTGGTGTAATAGATGGTCTTGGATGGTTTCGCCTCGGCGTTGCGGACCATAAAGCGGTCTCTTGGGAACCGATCTGAAGCTTGGTAGAACTCGAAAATGGGTCCGAGCTCTTCGTGATTGGGGCTCAGATACTTGAATGGTTCCTCGTGAGGCTGGCCGGGTTTTCGCTTCTTGGGAGGCTGCGACGGAGCCGTTGATGACTGAGGAGCATCCTCAGGTGCCGGCGCGGGAGTGGCCTCTGAAGATTCCACCTGCTCTTCTTCGACTGCAGCTGCAGGTCTGTGGACGGGACGATCGCCCATGACAACTTCCGAGCCATTTTCCAGTTTGGTTTTCTTGGCCGGAAGCTCTTCGTCCATCTCATCCGCATCTCTCTTTGCAGGCACTTGGACTGACGAGTCAAGGGTGGCAGAGTATGGAAGCTGGTGAGAGGCTTCGGCGACGGATGCGTTTTTGGCGGCCTCATCCTGGGCCGCTTGATCAGGGGCCACCAGGTCGTCCAGAGCATCGAGTTTCTCCAAAAACTGGCCGTTTCCGTTCTTCTTGAAATCGAGTTCTTCTGCCAATGCTGCAACCGAGGCCTTGGGGATGACCTTCGAGGAATCCTCAGGCTTAGCCCGGATCTCGGACTTTTTCTCGAGCACTGTGATGAAGAATCCACCGGTATCCTGCTGATGAGGATAGATGCGCATACACCTTTCTAGAGGCAGATCTGCATTCTCTCCAACAGGCGGGAACATGCCCTCTGCAAGTCTTCCAAGGCCAGTGATGCCTTCCTGCTGTCTCTGCTCATCAACTTCTTTCCAATTACTCCACATGCGACCTTCACGGTCCATGACCTTCCAAGATCGCAATCCCGTAGCTCTCTTAAGACCCGGCAGTTCATTGCTGCAGTCAATGATCTCAACATTGCTCAACCCTCCACAGCGTTCAATTGCGCTGGCGACCACAGCCTCGTTCTCAACGGGGTTCAGACTGCAAGTGGAATAAACGACTCGTCCACCCACCTTCAGCATCTGCAATGCACGGACAAGGATCCGAACTTGGGTGGCATAGAGTCCCAAGCCGTTGCTAGGGGTCCAGTCCTTCCAAACATTAGCGTTCTTCCTAGCGGTACCATCACCGGAGCAAGGAACGTCGGCCAGAATGCGGTCGAACTTCAAGTATCTGTTCTTTGGAGGCTTTCCATCGGCAAGTGGAGGTAGCTTGATGGAGGGGTACATTGTCGCATCGTGATTCGTGACAATCAGGTTGGGAGAGTTGAGTCGCTTCATCTGATGGATCAGCATGTGTGCACGTTTGTAGTCGCTGTCATTAGCAATCAATAGACCTGTAGTTCTGCCATCGTCATCCAAGCCTGGTGGTCCCATGGGTTCTGGGCGAGCAGCCCCGTTCTTCACCTCCTGGGCTACCTGCAACATTGTGTCTTCCTCGCCTGCATGCAGCAACTCCATGAGCTGCGCAGACTTACTGCCAGGAGCAGCGCACATGTCCAACACTGTCATACCGGGTTTAAGGTCGATCAACAGCGGAGGGATCATGCTCACAACTTCCTGACGACTGATATTACCGACATCTGTCTCAGAAACCAAGAACTTCTGGAACGACGCAAACGGCGCGAAGCGGCGAACGACATTCTTGGGCGTGGTCATTGACCAAGCGAGCTGATCGGGGTACCAAGGAACGGGGCGCGGTGGCTCGACAAGATTTCCCTCGTACGTGATGGACGTGATTTTCGGGATGTAATAGTCCCTGAGTCGTTGTTGAACTGCAAGCGCATGTCTTCAGAGACCAGCGCGACACGAGTCAGCATCACTAATTCTTTCAACACTGACATTTGCGAATGGAACCTTGTGGTGGTCCTGAGTTGCCACGACGTACCCTCGTGAGCCCGTAAAACGGAAGCTGTTGGGCAAATCCCTGCGGAGAGCCTCCCAGAATGCCTCCCTCTCCTCCTCTGGAACAATTCCTTGCTCATTATAGTAGCGCTCGAATTTTTCGTTGGTTTTGGGGAAGTCGTGCCAATCAACTCTCCGTTGCGAACGTCCTCCGCCTCCTCTACCACCAAACTGCGCGATTGAGCGGTTGCCAGTTAGAAAACGATCAACAGTGGTAAAGAGGGAGACATCAAAAAAAAACACAATTGTCTCACCTTCTTTCCACCACGCTTGCCCATGGTGATAGTGATTGATGTGGTGGAAATACAGAGCTCTGCGACTCGTGTGATCTTCCGGAGCGCTCGAAATCCCGTTCATGAAATCATTTTTTGGAGCTCCGACACGCCAAGCCTAGAGGGGCCTGTCGGGCTAATTGCTCGGCCCGGTCTATATCTGGCTGATGAGATAAGCTGCCCGCAGAGGGGCAAGCACGTGAACCCGTCCTCCAACAATTATAACGGGTGTCCAGTGTCCACTGCAGTAGAAACAAGCCCGGTTGTGTAACAAGGCAGCGGCATGTGGTCCATATCTGTTTGCAGCTCGAGGCCAGTGAGCAATGGAGTCTTGAACTCTTGACAATTTGACATCTGCATCGAATCCGAAACTACAGGACTCCTGACTTCACTTCCTGTCTTACCTGGCACGGGAACTCGCATATACGAGACTAATTTCCGAGCACGGCCCCTGGAGGGCTACCTGGAGAGTTTGAATTCGTCTTTTTTTCTTTTTCCTTCTTGCTTTTTGACTCTTTCTCTCAACTTCTCAAGTCCTCACAGCCAGCAACCCCAACTCAGAACTGTCGATCTATGCATGATGGTTCACGAATCACGCCGAGTCTCGAATCCACTTGTCTGTTGTCATCCTGATTCTACGGAGTAGAGCTCTGCGGCTCGTATTGAATAGAGCCAATTTGATCGCCCGTATAATTTCCTGGAATAGCGGAAACGGTGCGAGGCAGCAGTGAGCTGAACTGCAAATACGAGAAACGGCCTAATAATAATATGCCAAACTCATTCGGAATCAGTTTCCTCAGTTCCTGGGACCCGCAAACCCTCGTCGCAGAACGCTTCCCAACATTCACGAGCATGGTCTTTAAACCCGTTTTTTTTTTTTTTTTTCAGGGGCCTGGCCGTCACAATTACGATCCTCCCTTGCGATACTTCCTATGTGACACAGAAGAAAGTAAGGAGATAAAATGGCTATGACCGGCTGACCAGTCGAAGCAGTAAGGGCAGAAAGGTGTGTCCGATGCATATTATCGAAGTACAGTATGGACTTGAACTTGAAGATCATCCTCGTGTTTGGGGACCAATGATCTTCGATCGGCGCCCATCCCAAGCGTTACAGCCCAGTGACTGCCAAACATGTTCTTTTTCCAGCCGGGGACGAGAAGAAGAATAAGATTTGGAGTCCATGCCGATTAACGAGGTCTTTGCTTAATGGAGCCATTCAACTCAACTTATCTCATGTTCGCTCATGCTTTAGTGTCTTGAGAGCTCAAAAATAGTTTACTATAGAAGTCTATCCTTTCCTATCAGCCTCAGCCAGAGGCGGAGCAGCCCTACAATCTTACCTCATTGTCTTCTTCGGAGGCTCAACATATAATGAAGCTCCCCCTTCCTGACCTTTCTCTGATCATCGTCCACCGACGGTGCTACCCAGGAAGTAGCTGCACATAGTCAGATCAAAACCATGGCTGAGAAGCACGAGATCCCTCAGGCACACTTGCCACCGGGCAATGGCCATTGGCACAATCACCCTCTGCCTCCTCCCTCTACCGCACCAGTGACAGCTCCACAGCAGACGGCCCAGACCGAATGGTCGCATTCATTCTGGGATTGCTGTTCCCCCGTGGATACATGTATGTGACGACAGAGTCGGACAGACACACTATAATGAAGATCTGATACCTCATACTGATGCGAATGTCGATGCTTTCAGGTCTCTGCGGCTGGTGCGGGCCATGTTGCCTGTTTGGCAAAACTCAGTCTCGACTCGAGGATCCTGCGATGAAAGAGCACAGCTACATGAACGGTGACGTGCGTTTCCAGACACATATCCTCCTCTGTCTATCGAAGCAGGGAAATTAATCCGCTAACAATGCCACCCGGATTAGTGCTGCTTGTACGCATGCCTCAGCTACTGTGGTTTCTATTGGCTCCTCCTGATGCTCAAGCGCGGTGAGCTGCGAAAACGTTTTGGCATCGAGGGTTCGGGCTTTGGGGATTGTATGAGTTCTTATTGCTGCCCCTGCTGTGTTCTGGTTCAGCACGAAAAAGAGGTCGAGCTTCGTTCCAACGCCGTGCAGACTGGCTATCAACCAACCCAGGGAATGACATATCCCCAGTGAGTATCTTGACTAATCGAGCCACGGGGGACTAGCGATCGTCTTCTTTGCGCTGTCGAATGGCCATTCTTCGGCCAAGTCACATTGATTGGCACCCAGGCCGAAGATCTGCCAAAGGCAACTCTACTAAGGATAATGCAAACCCTTCGTATCGGCGCGCTGGTTTATAAATATGGTATGCGATGCATTTTGTAATCCGAAGTAATAACACCTAAAGATCAATTTGGTTGGAATCTGGATTTTCCGAGATGAATCTCACTGGCCCAAGAAAGGAGTCACGTGACCAGCATGGCGTGCCGGACGCTGTTTGGCTGGCCGGAAGTACCGCGCCCGAGGACGGAGGACGGAGTAACCTCTCAAATCTGGGTTTTTTTCGGGGCCGGTCGATTCTGTTTTTGTCTTATCGCCGGCTTGCTTGAACTTTTTCTTCCAGTCTCCCACGCCCTCTCCTTCTTTTTCATTTCCCGTTTATTCCTCACTGGCATCTATTTGAATTGTAAATTTTACTGTTTTCGCTGTCCAGGCTTTCAATTTCAAAAAGCCAGCTTCACAATGCTCCCTGCGATTCGCCGATATGGCGTTGTCCAGGCGCTTCGAGCATCCACTCCGCGAGCGCTCTACGCCAGATCTTGTCCCCAACTCTTGAAGTGCCAGCGGCCAGCTAACACCGCCTTTCCTGCCATCATTCGGTCCCTACATGACTCTCCAGCTTTCAGACGGCAAGCGAGTGCTAATGCGCAGGTGCAAGCGGATGCCGCAGAACCTGCTCAGAGGATCACCGAGTTCGTCGACCTGGCGAAGGAAGGGCTTGTCGACAACAAAATCATCAGCACAATCACTAAAAAGATGGACATCACCACTATGACTGATGTCCAGAGCCTGACTATTAACGCGACTCTGGACGGCAAAGATGTGTAAGTTCTCAACCGTCAAATCAATCAATACCAAGTGCATACTGACGTGTGGATGCCTTTGTGTTCAGTTTGGCGCAGGCAAAGACGGGTACAGGCAAGACGCTTGCATTCCTCGTCCCCACACTCCAGAACATTATGACCGATCCAACCTTCAAGCCGGTAGTCCAGCGTTCCGACGATTCTTCCAGGTACGACTCAAGGTCAAGAGCCTCGGCCGCTGATATCCGCGCACTCATCATTTCTCCCACTCGAGAACTTGCCGAGCAGATCGCGGTAGAGGCTAGAAAAGTTGCGACTGGGACTGGAATTATAGTTCAGACCGCCGTCGGTGGTACTCAGAAGGCCACAGGATTGTTTCGTATCCAAAGGCAGGGTTGCCACGTGCTCATCGGTACTCCGGGTCGTCTCAAGGATATCCTGTCCGATCGTAGAAGCGGCGTGCAGGCCCCCAAGCTGACCACGTTGGTCTTGGATGAGGCCGATCGCCTGCTCGACCAAGGATTCGCGTCAGAGATCGAGGAGATCCAGAGATACCTTCCCGACCCCACGAAGGTTGACCGTCAGACCCTCATGTTCTCGGCCACCGTGCCCCGGGAGGTCATGAGCATGGTCCGTCAGACCATGAAGCCCGACTACCAATTCGTCAAGACGGTGCGCGACGATGAAACGCCTACCCATTTGTCCGTCCCCCAGAAGTCCGTCTTCCTTCGCGGATTTGAGAACGCGCTCCCCGCCGTTCTCGAGCTTTCCGAAGCCGCCATCGGCAAAGCAGAGACAATCCCAGGCCAACGACCTTTCAAAGCCATTGTCTACTTCAACTCAACCGCCCAGACCAACATGGCGTACGAGGTTTTCCGTAACCTGCACGTCGACCCAAACAATCGTCGCAGTCCTCACCCTCTTGGAGAAACTCGCATCTTCCAGATTCACTCCCGTCTTAGCCAGCGTATGCGGACCAAAAACTCTGACGATTTCCGCCATGCCAAGTCCGCCATTCTGTTCTCGTCTGACGTGACGGCCCGTGGCATGGATTTCCCGGACGTCACCCATGTCATCCAGGTCGGAGTCCCCCGCGACAGACCATCCTACATCCACCGCTTGGGCCGCACTGCACGTGCGAGAAAGTCTGGCGAAGGCTGGATTCTACTCCATGATGCAGAATTCAAAGACTTCCAAAAGAAGATCGGCGACCTGCCCATCGAGGAGGACACTACTTCGCTTCAAACCGCCTCGGTGAACATGACCCTTCCCCAAGTTTCCGCTCCTTCCATTGCGGCAAAGCAACACTTGGCGCAGATCAAGGCTGCCATGGCCGAGGTTCCTGACGCAGCCAAGGAAAATGCGTACAGGGCCGAGCTCGGTGTGCTGGCGCACGTCTTTGAGCGCAAGAGCCAACTGGTCACAGCCTTGAACGACATGGCCGTGCATGGTTTTAGAATGTCCGAGCCACCGGCATTGTCGTCGGCAACGGCTCGTAAGCTGGGTCTGGACCGTGTTCCTCAACTCAACATTGATAACGCCCCGCGCCCGCGCTCTGTCCGCTCTCAAGGAGACTTCTCCTCTAGTGGCCGCGGTTACGGTGACCGTGACCGTCGCGGCGGCGATTTCCAGCGTGACCGTCGTGGCGGCGATTTCGAGCAGCGCCGCGATCGCTTGAGTGGCGGTCGCTCGAGTAACTTCGAGCGTGGTCCCCGTCAGGTCCGCCGTCGTTACTCGGAGCCTGATTTTTAAAAATAACCTCCGTGCCGACCGACGGACGACCGTTGAGCACATTGGCCGCGCTCGCCGATTGCTCGCGTCCAGCAAACCAATGGATCCCTTCCGAGTTCAAGATAGATAGATCAACCGGAGCCGACGAGAATCGACTCCAGCCAAAATACCAACCGAAAAGGAAACTTCACTTGCATTGGGCGGCGTTTTTCGTTGATTCATATGGAACAACAACAACAGAGGAACTCTCTCATCTCTTCCGATAATTCAGATATCATGTTTTGCAAAAAAAGAAAAAAGAAAAGAAAGTACGGCGTCCACTTTGTGCTCCGGTCCGAGTTCGGTGTCACTTTTTCTCAACCAAACCCAATTTCAATCAATTTCAATCGAAGAGTCAAATCGGTCCAGCTATCCCATCCCGGACCAGCACGGTTTTCTTTCTCCCCTGTGTGTTTTTTACAATATCCACCACCTATTGATTGTCTTTAATACCACATTTCTCCTGGTTGGAAAAAATTTGCACGGCACCGCGGTTTTCTCCTGTAACAATATTTTGTTTTCTTATTTATTGTGTTTTACGTGTTTTTTGACAAGATGCATGATATGGTTTTCCCTTTAGATATCTATGCCGGCAATGAGTTTAATATGCAATCAATTTTTTACCTTGTGACAATGAAACCTCCATTCATATCGATCACTTCGAGTAAACATGGCTTTTTATTCGTACATTCGGATCCTATCCACTATGCCGTTCCACAGACATATCATGATATCAAGGATTCAAGATATAACGTCGAATATAGATCTTCCTTTAAGGATCTACCATATGCAATCATGGACAGACCAGTGAGATCTATCTAAACCTCCAGAGTCAAAGCCGGAAGCGTGGGGGCAGGTTCTTTCATTTGTTGAAATGAAAAAAAAAAAAAAAAACAGTTCACGCTCTTTTTCAGTCACCGAAAAATCGTGGCCGTCTATCATGTGTCCCCCGACGTGCAAAAAAAAAACAACAGGAAAAAGATCTACTCTCTCTCTCTCTCTCATGCCCGTAATAGACGAACATTGAAGGAATAATGTGCAGGTGGAAAAGGAAAAAAAAAATAAATGAGAAATATGTTAGGTATCAATTGATTTGAAAAAAAATACTGCTGTAGAAAATGCGAAAAAAAAAGAAGGCCCCGTTTCTTTTCGAGACATTCTAATCGCGGAGAATCATGTGCTCTCTCGCGGGACCGGTACCGATCCACTTGATGGGGACGCCGCCGAGTTCTTTCTCGATGAACTCGACATATGCACGGGCATTGGCGGGCAGATCCTCGTACTTGGTGGCGCCCATGGTGTTGCTCTTCCAGCCGGGCAGGGTGACGTACTCGACCTCGACCTTCTCGAGGATGCTGGCGTCGGCGGGCATGGAACCGGTGACGCGGGTGCCGTCGGGGAGGATGTAGGCAACGCCGACCTTGATCTCGTCGAAGTCGTCGAGGATGTCGAGTTTGGTCAAGTTCAGCGCAGTGTAGTGGTTGATGGCTTGGGAGTAGCGGCAGAGGACGAGGTCGAGCCAGCCACAGCGGCGGCGACGGCCAGTGGTGACACCGAATTCCCGGCCGACGGACTGCAGCTTGTCGCCGACTTCGTTCAGCTGCTCGCTAGGGAATGGACCAGAGCCGACACGAGTTGTGTAGGCCTTCACCACACCGATGACGTTCTTGATGCTGGTAGGGTTCAGGGCAAGTCCCTGAATGGCACCACCGAGGCCCGTGGAGGAGGAGGTCACGTAGGGGTAGGTGCCGTAGTCAAGGTCGAGCATGAGTGCGTTGGCACCCTCGACCAGGGTGTTGGGGGAGTTCTTGTGTTCTTGGAGGAAAGCAAGCTGGTCGACAATGTAAGGCTTCAGGATCTTACGGTATTCCTACAGGGATGTCGTCCCATTAGCGCATCGAAACCAAACCGAAACTCTTCTCCTATTCTCACCTTGAAGCGAGCAATTTCATCCTCGACATTGTACGCCAACTCGCCGAATCTGGAACGGTAGCCGGCATCCAACGAGCGCAGCTTGCGCTCGAAGAGCTCCTCATCCAGAATCTCTCCGACACGGACACCGCGTCTAGCGGCCTTGTCGCTGTAGCAAGGGCCGATACCCTTACCAGTGGTGCCGACCTTGCGGCCGCCCAACTTGGCCTCTTCCAGACCGTCGACAACGGAATGCAGATCGAAGCAGACGTGGGCGCGGTCGGAGATGAAGATGCGCTTGCCGGCAGTGGTCAAGCCCTTCTCCTCCAGGGCACCAAGCTCCTTGAAGAAGCTAGGGATGTGCACGACGGTACCGGCACCGATGAGGTTGACACATTTCGGGGAGACGAGACCGGAGGGAAGGATGTGGAAGTCGTAGGTCACAGAGTCATGGACGATAGTGTGACCGGCATCTAGAGAGTTGCGCGCATTGATATCAGTCCATTTTTCTTTTCTTCTCGTCCGTCTTCTCCAATTGCTGCTCCGATCATCGTCGCCGGCGCATGCTCAAAGCAGATGAATAGATGGGAAACTCACTGTGGCCGCCAGCGGCACGACAGCAAAGCGTTGCCTGCTGTGAAAGCAAATCTGTGATCTTCCCCTTTCCTATTCAATCGGCAAAGATACAAGTCAGCAATTCTTGTCCGTATCGACATGCAAAAAGGACATGATTTGGACAGGCAAGAGTCCAGAGGCGGTCCCGACCTTCATCACCCCACTGACTGCCCAGAACTACCGTCACCATATTTTCTTTTTGTGAACCTGTTCCCGGCAATTGTTCAGTCCAATTGAACCAATACTTCTTTCCCAATTTGCGATCAATTGGCGATTGCACTCAAGAAAGTCTTTCTAGCGACAAGGAAGCGGGGTCAATTACGGGACGTTCGTTATCTACTGTCTCTTTCTTTTTTTTCCCTCCCTCGATTGACAGGTAAAACGTCTAAAGAAGTCAAGAGTTAGTCGCGGAGTCAACAAAGGAGTGTGGTCCAGACAACTAACTGGAGCAGAAGCGATAAGAGTCGCGACCGTCAAAGATCCAAAAGACAAAAAAAGGACGGGGGAGGGGAAACTGCGGAGCGGGATGCTTTTAATTAAGTCGTGGTGACTCAGTCAATTGGCAGCCTGAGGCATCAAATTATTGCCCCGCCCGAGGGGCGATTGAAATTTTCTTCCGCAATCGGACTTTTTCCAGGGTTCAGGGCACAGGGTTCATCCAGTCAGGGCTCAACCATGTCATGCCTGGGCTTCCATTCGTACATGCAATTACCCAACCGCATCGCAGAGAGAAAAAAAAAAAAAAAAAAAAAGATAAAGGGTATTATAGTACAATCAATAAATCAGAAGACCTCCGAGTGGGGAAAGGTCCAACTCCCCAAGTTCAACCCTGAGCAGTTACCGAGTGGACCGTAAGACGTGCGCCAACGCCTGACCGAATGCTTCAATGCCGAAATCCTGTATTGTACGTACAGGGCAGGGATGCGCATTGTCGAAGCATCATACACCAGTAATACATCATTCACAGCTTTCAAATAACCTTCCCTCCCTTCAGAATCCATTCACGCATTTCGCCTAGTTGCAATATGCATTCCCGGTGCATTTCCCAGGCCACATCCCAGTGCTTGCGCACCTTGACGTCTTCCTCCAGACCGCGGAGATACGCGGCGTAGCCTCCTTTGGCACTGCCGGGGACGAGATAGTCGTCAGCATCGTCTCTGTCACTGCTTCCAACCCCATCCACTTCACTGCCATCGGCACGGTTTATGTTGAGACGGCTGGAGTCTCCAACGGCACCGATCCAGTTCGGCGCCAGCCCAGTTTCAATGGCCTCTTGCCGAGCATTGAAATGGAGTAGCATGCGACGGTTGAAATCCTTCCACTCGCGCATATATGTATTCATCTCTGCCACGTAACGTTCCCAGGCCAGACGGGGTAGCACAGGCTGTTGCGATCCTGCGCTGGCTGGCACAAACGTGGGTGGCTTAGGCCGTTTAGGGGGGTTCGGCAAGCTGAGTTCTCGCGGACGAACTGCACGCATGTTGGCTCTTGGTTGCTTGGCGCGGGATTCGAATGGAAGTGTAGTATGGATGTCCTGCAGGTCGTCGATGCCGCCGTTATTGGTTGGGGCAAACGGAGCCACATTGCCCATTTTCTTCATGTTCAAGACATGATCCTTCGGGGTTCCATCCTTTACTTTCGCGCCATTGCTGGACGAAGGCCTCGAAGTCGCTCGCGGCACCTCTTCCGACTGAGATGCGTGGTGTTCCGGGCCATGATGGTTGGTTGAATGACCCGGAACTTCTCTGGGCTGCTCAGAAGCTCCGGGTTTGGCTGGGAGTTCATCGTCGATATCCATCGCTTCCACATCCTCCACCCCAACTCCGGCAGACTCAGTCTCGGTACTGCCGTCGAGGGTTGCGCTTGCCTCCTCTGCTTCGGTCGCAACACTGGCATGTTGAGGAGCCGATCGCACCTTCACTGCGGGTCTTGACTGCTTGTGTGGACTCCTTGACGATTTGGGGTTCCGTGGCTGAGACTGATTGGGCTGAGGAGCAGAAAACGAAACGTTCTTCAACTGCTCCGCCCAGTTCTCTACGGAAAACTTCGCCGCTGCGAAGGGCGTCGGATGTTGCGAGGCAGAGTTGGATCGAGAGGAAGGGTCGCTGGATGGAGTCGCGGACTTGGAGGCCCAGGCAGCATTCGGTTTGGTCGCGGTCCGTCCACGAGTATGCGAGCCGTTTGCTTGAGGTGCCGCTTTGTTATCCGGTGGCGTCGGGCTGAAGAACTGGAAAGTATCGCCCCAGTCTTCCGCCGAGAATTTCTTGTGCAAGCCCTCATGGCTCCTACTCTTGGATGCTTCGGCCCTGGATGTATTGAAAAAATCAGTCTGGGATGCGCCGGCTTGGAATGTGAATGGGGAGGAATGGGGTCTGTTCAAGAAGGCAAGGAAATGTTGTCCATACGAAGGAGAGAAGAAGGGATTAGATGAGGAGTCGGTGCCAGCGTTCTCCTGGGATCCATATCGGTTGGAAGAGGTGGAATCCTTTGCGCGATGTGCACGGTGCGAGCTCTTGGTGAATGCAGCACTGTCTGAATCATGCCCTTTTAGATAGTCTCTGTCAGCTCTCGATTCCATGGATTCGTGGTAGCTTCGGGGTCTCCAGTCGTCGAAACGGCTGCGCAACCGAGAGGAGGGCCGAGAGCCACAGATACTCGACCAATTTGAGGAATGCTCACCAGTTTCGGGGTTCCATCTTTGCTGGGTGTGGAAGTCGGAAAACTTTTGATGTGGCCGGAGTCTACTCTTGGGTACGGCCTTGGGCTTCGGGATCCGATCCTCATCGTCGTCGAGGTCACTAGAGCTCGTCGAGGGCGAGAAAGTCCGATCCCGATTTTTCATCTTCGGACTGGCACTACGATGCCTCCCGGATTGGGGCGAGGTTGGACTGGGTGGATTAGTGCGGGAACGTGAGCCCGTACCATCGGGAGAATCACGAACGCTCGTAGAGCGACCAAGCCAGGCACTTGAGAAATAAGTCTTCTCGCCTCCAGCCGTAGCGTAACGGCTGCTTGTTCGCTCGAGCTCAGGCACATTGGATCTATCAGTCTGTGCCCTGAAGGCCGCGTCCGCTGCTGCCTTCTTCGCGGTTGGCGAAGGAACAGACTCGTAGAAATGACCATTTGTCTGCGAGCGTTCTCCACGCGGCACGTTGGTGTAGGCCGACGTATTACGAGCCATGGGTTCGTCGCCTCCTGCAGTTCTCGGGGCAAATCCTTGCTTTTTCTTCGCGAATTGAGAATGAGAGGGCTCCGGGCCAGATGGCTTGGGAGACGTTTTGAAGTACTCATACGCAGACTTCGGCCTTGTGGACTGCCCAGTCGGCGTATTAAAAGGCTTCGGGCCACCAGTTTGGTAGGCCGAACGTCCCGTCCTAGGATCAAAATTGGACCAACCAGGCGTTCCGTTATTACCTTTCATGTCCTGGAAGCCACGGAAAGCATCGGCCCTCGTTTGAGAATCGTCATGCGTCTTCTGCCACGGCGGCTGAGCGGCCCGCATGTAACTTGCATATCGTTGAGCACCTGTCGAAGGGCCGCCTTGGAACGACGACGAATGACCGGCAAACGACGGCCTTGCGGCTTGGGGTTTCCCAGACGGTGTAGTAGTATAACTAGTCGTGGGAGCTTTTCGGGCGGCAGTGGGTTTAGGAGGCCCGTAAACCTTTCCGTAGCCTGCACGTAACCTATCGGTATCATACTTCAATCGTTGATGAGGGTCACTGAGAATCTCATGAGCCGCTTGAATCGCCTGGAACTTGGCATTGTATTCGATTTCCTTTCCCGGATTTCGATCGGGGTGGTACTTGAGCGCTGCTGAAGTTAGATTTCAATCCCGCACAGCATAAAATACACGACGAGAGCAATCTTTTTTTTTACTTGCCTAGCTTTCTGAATTGTTTCTTGATATCCTCCGCTTCTGCGCTAGGCGACAGACCCAGATCAGCATAGTAATCCCTGCGCACATCTGCTTTCACCATTGTGGCGGTGGTCCCTTATAAGCGCAGACAGATACTAAAAGAGCGTAATCCGCACTTGGCAATAGGAATTCTGGTCGTGCCATACATGACCTGCAACCGACACAAAGAGGAATGGATCAAAGGCGCGCCTGACGTCTTGGGTATCCAACGACGATGGAGATATCCGGAATGGGGTCGGACCGATGATATGTCCTCGTTAACGATATGAGCGTGCAGTGACCAGTTGTAAGCACTCGAACGTTAACAAGGGATCAATGCGTGTTTCATTCGACTGTCTTCCGAAGCTGTCCCAACTTGCAAGTAATTGTTCCCAAAGACAACAATAAAATAAAGGAACGTAAAATTTGAAGGAAAGGATTCAGAAAAGAGCAAGACCAAAAGTGAGGCAAATCGAAAAAGAGCCACGACCTAGGTAATGAACGATGTAGCTAAGGCGGCAGTTGGAGCTTGCAATCCAATTATGGGGCCGAGACCTCTTCGGTTCCACCTCACACGCACCAGCGCAGTATGAAACGAGCTAATCCCCTGAGCACACACAGTGAAGGGGACAGCAGAGCGGTACTAGTATGGTCTTTGCCGATTCGGAACGAGCAGCGTGGAAAAAAGTAAGGTAGATGGGTGAACAGTGTCAGGTCGGAGGTAACTCTTGTGGAGAGAGGGAAGATCCGGAGGGTGATTGACGAACGACACGATAGGCAGAGCGATCGCTCTATTGGCTAGAAGCGGAAGAGATCGTGACCGTCTACGGTAGGGCGACGAGGGCAGATCGAAGGTGGGATGTGACGCCAGCTGATACTTGTAGAACTGTATGTCAGTGAGCGGGCCCAAGCGCGGTTAAAGCCCATCAGTTGGGTATTATCATGCTGCTAGCAGCTCAGTGCTCACCTCGTTCCCAGCCAGCAGTTCGAGCTGCTAGAATGATGCTTCCGAGGTAGGAGAGCTCTTTGTCAGTAGGAAACTAACCAATAACCCCAGGGTGTGCGTTGTCCTCCGATGCTGGCAACAGGCACAGCGTGGAGATGGGTGATTGTTTTTTTTCTTCCCTTGAAAGGTCCCTTGGAAGGAAACTAAACTAACCTTCTCCAGAAAGCCCCCACCGGGACAACTCAAGGCCCGCCCGAAAAAGCAACAAATCGCATGCGACGGTTCCTTGGCTTTTTTTCTATGGCCTCTTTTTGTATGGAGTCTATCGACTCTACGGAGTACATTGCTGCCCAATTCTGCAACTGTACACGATCCCAGTCCGCCATCGAACTTATAAACCAGACCATCGCATTTACGCAAAATAGACACTTGCACTTCGAGAACCTATCCTCTTGTTTATCATTGAATGAACTGGTCATCATCCATGATATAGCCTTGCTTTTGGAAAACAAACAACATCGAGAGGTCGTCACTCGAACAAAAAGACAGAAAAGTATATGCGACAAATATTTGCAAAGGAAAGAGAACAACAAAAACTATGGTATCCAAAGGGAAAACAAATCACGCAACAATATACTTCGATCAGAACTGGCTCGGAGGTATCAATCATCCTTTATCGCTTCCGCTTTGGTAAATCAGGCAGTAAGTAGTACAGATAGCGAAAACTTTCCATCTTCGTTTCTTCTTTTTGTGGTAGATGGATACGTATCCCTCTCAAAGACGTTCTCGGAGAGTGAGATCGTCATCCACGGGTATATAAACCGTCAACGCTGCAGGCAATGAAAAGAAACAAATCCTTGTCTCCCTTTCACCCCAGCGATGCCAGTTCTATTGGGTACCTCGCAGAGGAAATCAAAAAGAAATAAGGTAATCTAGCCTTCTCCAGGCGCACCTGCTCCAGATCCACCGAAGAAATAGCCTTCCAAGAGATCGTAATTGGCGCTTTCGCTCCAATCGTGCTGGAAATCGACGGCCATGCCGAAGCCCAGATCGATCCCAACCCCCTGGTCTCCAGGCCCTAAAGGAGGACCAGCCATCACGCTGTAATCGGGGTTCCCGTCCAACCCAATAGGTACATTCTCTGCAGGTCCGGAGTCAAAATCAAGGAAATCGAGGCTCATCATAGGTTGGTTTTCAGGTTCCGCCGTGGCCTGGTACTGGTTTTGTTGGCCGTAATTGGGACCAACGCTACCAGGGGACGCACTCTGAGGTGAATTTCCGTAATAGAATTGCTGTTGCGGTTGGGGGGAGACGGAATTATTCTCATACTTGATAAAATAGTCCAGAGATTGTGATCGCTGCGGGTATGGACGTGAAGATTGTTCCGGTGGTAGATGCTGGGCTGACTGCTCAGGATAGTCCGGAGGACGAGCAGGCGGCTGCATCTGCTGCCTTGCTATCGTCTTCGAACCAGTGTCACTGAAGAGGTCTCCCAGGTTCATGTCAAATCGCGGAAGCGGCCGGGACTGGCGCGATTGAGCTGGCCGTCGTGACGGTCCTTGCAGCGGCCTCTGTGGTTGCTCCATGGGATATTTTTCGTTCTGTCCCGACCGCTCAAGATATAATGCGTTCGCTGTCCGTGGAACCGTCGTGCCAGCGTATGCTCGAGAAGTATCGACTTGGGGCCCAAAGCCTGTGGTTGACAAGCACATCTGAACGGTGGCTTTGCTCATCCGCTCGAATGCGTCGCGGCAAGCTTCCGCGGGCGGGCATTTGTGCATCAGATCGCCCAGAACAGACGTGGCAGCAAGCACGGTGAAGTCAACATCCTCGAGCGTCTATCAAATAGTCAGCACCAGGCGCTGGAGTTTCTGCAAAAGAGGGAATGCCGTACCAATCGACTTCGGACCAGCGGTGAGTGCCATATCGCGTATAAAAACGAGATGCCTGCTTGAGTATGAGCAATCTGCTGGTAATAAAGACAGGGAACAAGTCTTCACCTACCAGCCATGAAGAGATGGTGAGTCGCCAGATATGTATAGTTTACCAAGCGGACAACGTGCATTTGACGATATATCCGAAGCACTTTTTGGCCAGCCTCGGCAACCTTGCAGTAGATGTCATCCTCGTCCTCGGCTTCTTCTGCATTGGAAAACGAAGGACTGGACACGTCTTCTGTAGGGGTTAGCTCTCGAGCTAGTTCAGCGGGCACCGTGAGACTCTGTCGATAGAGCGTGATGATAGCCTGCCAGTAATTGAGCTCGAGAAATCCGACCGGAAATCGAACTCCCGTATCTCGTTGCGTGGGCGCACTCTCTTTCCATTCCTCCAGTCGACGGTGGACGTCCTTTCTCCACGACCGGAAGGAATCGAACCCTTGCAGGAAGGGTGACGAAAGCTCGGAATGCAGAAACTGACTTGAGCCGCTGGGCGCTCTCTGCCTTGCGAAGCGCGCCTGTTGATACTGCAGCACGTCTTGAATCTCGGACTGAAGCAACCGTAACTTGAAGTAGTGGTGAGCAGCATGCTTATAACTTGGCGCGCCTTCTGGGGGCTCGATGAAGCCCGCTTTTGTGATATATTTGTCGTCCAGTGCGGAGGGAAATTCGGTAGTGATGACTTGATCAGCTATCCCAAAAGGTCGACCGACGCAGGTACCAACCAAACGGTCGAAGCTATAGACGCACCACCATAACCGCCGGCGGAGATCTCGCACCCATTCCCTGCGTCCTCGTTCGCGGGAATCGATGCGCAACTTGGCGTTCTTTTCGCCCTTCACAGTTAGCCGGTCCACTCCTTCGCCAACGAAGTCGATCCCTGTTCCATCTTCATAATGAAGACCTAGGTCGACTGCCAATCGTATCGCGACACCGACGATATACCATAGACCGGGCGCGACAGGCCTAAGGAGAGCGAAGCTGGCCAGCAGAAGCACGGCTTGCAGCTCTTCTAAGCCGCCAAAGCCATCGCTAGCCGAGGAGGAGCCAATAAAAGACTCCAGATGAACGATCGCAGATGCATGATATTCTTCCGGTTGGTATTGATGGCTTGACAGTTTCGGTCTTTTCGACGAACTTGACGAAGGTGATCTGCTTCGATCGTCACGCTGTTCATCGCCCTGAGCGGGGTTTTTATCTTCAAAGATGATACCCGCTCCAATAGCGAAGACGATATTGAGGGTATAGAGACTAGGAGGAGAGCGATTCTTTTCATCGGCAGCATATGTGCGCTCGAAAAGGTCCATGAAATCGCCCCGGTGAAGAATTGGCATTTGCGGATTCGCGTGTTCAAAGTAAAGATCGACAAGTTTCTCCGCCAACTCTCGATCAGGGAACGCTGCGCAATTCATGGTGGGCCTGGTTTGCAAACCAAAGAACGAGTCGCGCATCGTACTGCCACCGGTGCCCGTCGCACTGTGCCGCAAGCTTTCCTTGGGACGAGTAGCATTGCGGTCAGATGCATTCCCTGAAACCGAGCTCTTGACCGCGGCGAGGACGACTCGGGCAAAGGAGATGCCGGATATAGATCCCAGATATCGTGGATCAGAGGTCCCTTGCACAGATACCATCCCAATATCCGAAACGAGGTTGTCTAACCGTCGATTGTCGTCCCGGTCATGGCTTTGGTTGCCGTCTTGATTCCGATCGCTCTCAAAACCTTGATCTGTCCTGTCCACTGGGTCGTCCGGCTCTCGTTTTATCCTGCTCCATCGTTCATTTTCTGCTGCTGGGCCCTCGGCCGAAGAAGTCTGCGAGCCGACCGTCTGGGATACGGCCGTATCGGAGCCTGTCTCTATCCTGACCGCCTCTTCTTCATCAAAGGCCACGGCCTCTTTGAACTCAATTTTGTGGTCCACCAACAGCTTCTCTAGGTATGCAACACGAGCCTCAAGGAAGTAGACGTAACTGCGGGGGATTTCTCGTTTGGTGATCTGGTCGTAGCCAACACAACGGACTCCCGCCTTCTCGCAGGACTGACATCGCGGGAGGCGTTGATCACAGCGATTTTTGCGCAATCGACAGCGGTTACAGGCAGACACATTGCGGAAGGGGGAGGAGGCGACGGAAGAGGGTCTCTTTGCAGTCGACGCCGCAGGTGCAGCGAAGGTGTTTGTCAGTGCCGGCGCGCCGGGGCCGTCGTGGGCGGGACGGTGGTGAGGATGCGCCGACGACTCGGGCTGAACATTCTGGGTATCAGCGGACGCACGGGGCCTTTTCCTCCCCGAGGAGGATGGTGAGCCCGGTGGAGGGGGATTTAGCATAACGAGGAATGTTCGGTAACGGGGACTGCAAGCTTGCAACCATGTCTCGGCGACGGGAATCTGCGGAGAACCTGGAGATCTGAGAAAGCACGTGGGTTGGGAACCAAATCACCATTCATGATAATAAATTAAGCGTTTCTTTCCAAGTGTGAGTCAATCCGATCACAAGTGGGAACCGTTTGCGATCCTCGACCAAAGGAAATGAGCAGCAGACCAGGTGTAATCGCAAACCCGCTGAGCGCAAGGACCGAACGCGCCGACACTTCCTGTCCGCCGAGATGCTGTCAAGTAAAAGGACCGACTTGATCTAACGCACGGTTGGCAATCGCAGACCATATCGAGATCAGCAGTTCATCGCCGTTCCGGGACTCTGTGGGCACGATTCAGAGACAAGGCTGTAGAACGAAACGAGTGGGCGAAAGAAAGCATCGAGGTTCAAGAATGGAGATAGGGCTCCAGTGGAGTCACACTAGTTAGTCGCCGATGGCATTCGAGATCAACACGGGGTTACACAACGAACGCTGAACGGAGTAATGGCTGGGAAATTATTGCGCTCTCGATTCAGCACCCGTCTTCGGTGGGAAAATAAAAAGAAAGACGATTGAGATGTCAGTTCCACCCTACAATAGATTGCAAAAGGAGATGGGAAAGAGCGCGTTGTTCTCCCCGGGACAATGACAATACAATACAAGATGAGCGGCCCGACAAGCCAGAATCTACTGCTGATTGGTTACTGATAAGACTTTGGTGGCTGCTATCGCGGCTGCCTCGGTAATCGTGGGGGTTTCAGACAGTAATATTACCTGGGACTTTTCCAGAACATCTCAACTGTATCGAGATCGATCCAGCGATATTCAGCCAAGGGTCTATACTACGCATTGTGAATGGCTAGTTTCACAGAAAGAATATGATATGTCGCTCTCGCAAACAGCCATATCTTGTGCTTGGTTTCCTCGCATTTCTCAATAATGTCGACTTCAGTGACACCGATGAAAGTCACTCCGCACTCCTCAATACGACCCCTCAGACCCCGCATTCCTTGAGGTAGGTAAAGTCATCATGCATAAGTCCTACCTTTCATGGACAACTTCACTTTACACGGCAAGTGTGATGACTGAATAAAGTGGTTGATTTTGCTATTGTCAAGCCCTAATACAGAACAGCTGGCCGAGTGGTTGGTAGCCAATGATCCTCGAGTAAAGAGAAATATAGACGGTAGAAGTCATCAAAATACAGCAAGCTTCAGAGGCTTGTTCCAGTCTCTATTCTTTGGGACCTTTCGATTTCACGCTGTTGAATGGTAAGGCTTCATCGCTTTGAAGGCATCAAGCGAAAAGATAAAGGAGATAGATATAGGAAACAGGATAAAAACGGAGTATTGAAGTACTGATTGAAGGATAGCAATAGAAGATGAATCATTATAATCTATCAGAGCAGAAAGCAATGTCTACACATGAAGGAAGATCGAAGAGAAGAGATGTGAAAGAGAAGTCCAAAAAAGTTAAAAAAGACTTTCCACATCCTTCCCCGTCATAAAGAAGAATCAGATGCGAAAAATATTGTCAAAACACATGTAGAAGCGAAACAAACGAACATAAACTAACAATCGAGATGGCCGCCCAGATGCATGAGTATCGTAAGAAAGGACCAAATAGTGCCCCCATAAGGAAATTCCAACCAATGCTAAATCTCCATGCTTTTTTGCATATGCATCCAATCTATAGAATTGCGCCATCGCTCCCTCTTGAATCATGGTGAATGAGATGAAGATCTAAAAGGAACCAGAACTGTCGTAGTAAAAACCCAGAAAATCTTTAGTTAAAGCTGTATTTGGTGGCGAAGCCGAAGAATAACGGAGCCGTAGTCGAGAGCATGGGTTTTCCCTGCAAACCATGCATCGAGACGAAGAATAGTCGATGATCCAGAAAAAGGTATGGAACATAGAAAATGAAAAAAATGCGGGCTTTAGGCGCCGTCTAGCGCTGCCTTGCGAGAGTCAGGTTCGGAGGATCGCTCGATCGCAGTCGGATCGAAGGTCGAGAGGTCGAAATCGTCGTCCACACTCGAGCGGGTGGAAGAAAGCAATCTTTGTTCTTCTTCGGGTCTGAAGTTGCCATTGGCGGCTGAGACCGAGGCTTTCCTTGTCATCGATTCTCTAACTGGGGTTTTCTCCTCACCGAATCGCTTGCACTCGGTTTCCTCCATCCAGAAACTCTCAATGGCGCCGATCACGCAAACGATGCCACATGCCCACCATGCGATCACCGAGTACCCACTCTCGAGACCTTTGGAATGGAGAAAGCCGGTGACGGTGGGCCCAAATGCGCGGCTCAAACTTGCGGTCGAGGCAGCTGCGCCGTTGATCGATCCCAGCACCTTCGAGGACGGGGCGGCATTGGCCAGCAAAATGGCAGTCGCAGGGAAAGCGATGACGTGGAATGTGATTTTGCTGATCAAGGCGACGTATACCGCTGGCATTTGGAGTTTTGCTGGGAGTAGGATGAGATAAGGAACGGCCAGGTACAGCGGAGGCCAGACAAGCAAGACGAATCGGAAGGTTCGTAGGGTTCCAAAGTGCCGAACAACGAAAGGGAACAGCCAGAGTTGAGCGATCATCGAGTAGACTCCCTGAACGGCGAGCATGAAACCGATTGTTTTGGTTGGAAGCCCCAGGCCTCCGGTGAATTTGAGGGGTAGGTGGGGGGTTTCATCGGATTTGGGAGTGCTCAGGAAGACAGGCATGAGCTGATCGAAGGAGACGCTGTGGCTATCGTGGGGGTCAGCACAGAGCTTGGTCAACGGCCGAAGGTGGCTCAAGAAGAGAAAATACTCACTATGCAAGGATTCCATAGGCAACAATGTTGAAGATGACCTGCTTTGTGAAAGCCTTGTGGACTCCACCTTCTTGACCTTTCATCTGTCCTTCAATGTCGTCGTTGTCATCCACCGATGGCGTTTCACACTCCTTGACAGGACCCAGAGAAGGTGAGGACTCGGCGCTCTGGTATTCCGGTGGAGGGACATCGCTGAAGCCAAAATAGTCCGCTTTGGCTTCTGCGTCTGCGCCTGCCTCCACGGGGAGCTGGACACGTGATCCCCAGCACTTGCTGACGAGCCAATTGCCCAACTCCTGGAACTGATCCGGTCGATTTTTCTTCTCCGGGTGTGTCTCCTCCAAGAAAAGAAGGCCAACAATGATTCCCAGAACCAGAATCACAACGCAGACCAAGTTCGGCAGCAGGAAAGGAAACCGATCGAAAAGCGAATTGCGCTGGAACAACCAGGGATAGCTTTCACAGGGCTGTGCAAGAGCACCGCCCATAGCCGGTCCGATGATGGAACCCAGGCACCAGACGAATGGCATGATCGAATAGGCGCGCGGTTGGTGCTCCTTGACGGTGACGATTTCGGCGACGGTCGTTTGAAGAACTCCGATGTTTCCGTTGAGAAGACCTCCCAGCGAGCGCGCAATCATCGCCGTGGCGAGGTTGGGAGAGAATCCAAAGACAATCATGCTGATGGCGGTACCGACGAGGCCCATAATGAGTACTGGCTTCCGTCCGATCTTGTCGCTCATCCTGCCCCAGAACATGCCGGCGGAGAATTCTGCGAAGGTGAAAGAAGACGTGATCATTCCGGCGTAAAGAGCAATTTTTCGATCGTTGTCCGTCACGTGGAATGACTCGACCATGTGATATACGTATGGGAAAATGGACATAAAAGCAATTGGTTCGCAAATACGACATAAAGCTTCGAGCATGTTAGTCAGTCTCAATTAACCGAATCCCCTTTCCCTGCTCTCCTTTCTTTCTCTTCAAAGTCTCATTCCTCTCAGCTCATATGCATGTGCTGCCGATAGATGGCACAAGCACCCAGCACAAAAAAAGAAAAGGGAATACTCCGAGAGCCACCAAAATTCGTCCCCAATTGACCTGGTAAAGTGGAAATTGAACATACCCAGAACGAAAAGCTGACGGACGGGAAATTCAGACCGGTCATCGCCAACGCGACGATTCCGCCGCCCTTGTAAGCAGGAAGGTCGTTTAAACATTGTGCCTGGTTGTGTTTTGAATCGTAGGGATGAAAGGAAAGGCGACTCCTCTTTTCGTCTCGACGGACAAAGGGGGGGCGAGCTATTCAAGCACCAGTTCTCGAAGCCTCACGCACTGAAGGAGAAATGCAATCACACTGTTGCTGGAAAATACTCAAGGCGGTTGTTAAGGGGACTTGAGCATCTCTCCTCCGCAGTCAAGAGGTTATCCAAGGGAAAGGAGAAAGGAAGGACTGTGGGATGCGGCAAGGAGATCACACAAGTCAAGGAACCAGTGCACAAGTCATTCAGTATTTAAGTAGAGGTGAAGTCTGTCGTTGGATCGTAGCAGCAAGGTAGGAAGGCAGAGGTGCTTTGAGAGAATGGAAGAGTAAGAATGCAAGGAATGGGGGGGGGGGGGAGATTTGGATCGAATTGGAAAGGGAATGGGAGGGAAAAGTAATCGAGCAAGATTTAAATCAGATGCAGGACGGAAAGGGGAATTAAAAGAAGTATTGACTGTGGATGTGATCAGGCGAAAGACTAAGACGTCAACGGTCACATCTGGAACCAAAACTGGGGACTTCGGTTACAGGCTTATAGTTACAGCTGGACACCGGATGCAGTCGACAGCAAACAATGCAAGAGCTCCACATTCAGTTTAACCTACGATGGACTGGATCGGGGCCATGCGACTGGGCTTACAAGTTACGACCAACAAGAAGATGCAACATGGATCAGACAAGCGGAACGAAAGGGAAGAAAGGGGGTGGAAACGGTAATGGATATTGAGCAGGCTGGACCGAATCCACCTGGGAAAAAACCCGATTGCCCTGATACGGGCTGCTTTGCTTTTTTCGCTGGGAAGGTAGACTAAGCGTATTTCCCGAAAAGAAGGAATCAGATCAGTGGGATCAGGAAAAAAAAAGAAAATAAATAAATAAATCGAGAAGCCCCAGTTGAATCCAGAGCCGCCGCCGCAGATTGACCGGTAAGTGACCCATGGACCTGAGCCCCGGGCTCCGGGGAACAGCAAAGGTCCCCCCTGGGCATCTAGAAGCACGCTAAACATACCGTAAGGCAAGGATGATCGGCTTTCCAGAAGTCTGGTTTTAGTCACTTAGTGATAGATCTAGTCGGGACCACATCTCTGCTGTGGCGCATCCCGAGAGCCTTGTTGGTTTCGGTCCACCGCTGCGGAATTCTGGAAAACCAGCCGGGTCCACTCGTTTCCTCATCCTCGCCTTCTCATAGGCGGGTCGAAGGGAATCAATCCCCGATTTCAGGTGCAGAATTGGGTAGAAGAAAATCATCATCAAGGAAACACAAACAAGTAGTGACTCATGGGAAGAGCTATTTGCCCCACGAAAGGGCAACGGGAAAAATGCGGTGTAGTTCCGAGGTGGTCGGAAGAAGAGTCAAACTGTAAAAGAAGAAAGGGAGTGGGATGGGCGAAGGGTGACGGAAGAGACCAGTAGTGCAAGAGAAAAAAAAATCCAAAATCCAAAAATCCAAAACAATGAAACTCTGGAGAAATGTCATCGACATCACAAAGTGGGTCCTGTTCCTGGTCCTTGGGTTGGTTGACAGGCTTAAAATGCCAAAATGGTGAAGCACTCAGCACTGGGAGTCGACTTTTCGACCCTTACGGGATTACGAGGGGCTATTATTTCGCTTGTTACGCCAGTAAAGTGGGCCATCAACGGGTGATCGGGGAAGCACTAGCGGTACGATCACCCTGTAGAGGGCAGAAAAAATGGAAAAAAAGAAAAAAAATAATAATACAGGCAGTATTGAGTGTTACAGGGAATACAAGCTGTAAGACTGTCAGGGAAGAAAAAGAAGGAAAAGGAAAGAAAGCAACAATATGTTGAAGGATCTGACAGCATGACAGCTAATCCGTCCACGATGATCTTGATGCAATGATTTTGATCCCAGACACTCCGTACTCCATACTATACTACGATGGATGGACAGCTAGCTTGACAATCATTGCTTAGTGCCGAATAAATCCTCCGCATTACTCCGTACAGTGATGATTCTCCAGATCCCCACAGCATAATCACTTGCCTGGAAAATGAAAGACCGGTGACAATAATCAACAATTGAAAGGGTGATGAACATTGGAATTGGAAAGAAAGGGAGTTCGTTTTGTGACTAGGGGGGCGGAGAAGCGAGGAGGCCGAGCAGCTCTGCAGCAATGATTGGCGCTCAGTACAAACCTTACAATCTCTTCCCTGCTCTTGCTAGCCTGAGTGCCTGGAACACATAACCGTCGTTGTTTTATTTCATTTTCCTGTGACCACCCTTGTTTCACAGTCGAAGCCGTTGGGCCACTTCTGGACAGGACATACACCATACACCCATGCTGACCAACTCCGCCATCATTTTCTTTTCAGTACCCGACGGGTGTGATGCTCATACAAGCGAATCAAAGATGGGGCAGCGAGTCGTAGCGAAGCAAGTGGGATGTGCCAAAGGATGGAAGAATCGGCTGAGCAATTCATTGACCAAAGTTACCCAACATAATACGTCGGTCATTCTTTGCTTTGTACAGATCCAGTATGTTGTACGGAATTAGGTAGGTAGCGCGTACTCCGTGCCGGAGTAATAATCAATAACCCGTCCGTCGTACCACGGGTCACTTTTCCTCTGGACCTCAAGAGGCCGGCACAGCAAAAAGACGGCCCCGATTCGGCACTAAAGACGGGCGGAAGTGGGAGGAACCAAGGGATTGGAATCGTTGTTCCTTTTTGTGAGATGCCGGATCCTCCCAGCCTAAACAGCCCACTACTGCGTAAGGCAAATAGTGTCGAGGTGGGGTCTCATAGTGCCTGGGTTAGCGCAGCTGCGATCTGGAGCCACGCGAGTCAATTGGGGGTCAAACAAGGAATGGAGAGGGGAAGAAGAGGTGGGAATCACTAGCCTCCTAGCCCACCTTCGATTGTGTTGTCAAGATCCCATGATTCTAATCGCGGTGTGTGTCCAAAAATTGGATGTGATAGGACAGATCCACTGCATTTCGAAACATTGCGTTGAAATAATCAGCCGGGCTAAAGAGCCGGATAAACAAGCATGTCGTTTTATCAAACAGAAAGGGGGCTTAACTATGTATGACGTCATCATGCTTTGACATCGGAGTCCGGACAAGCAACTGTGCCAATCAGAGCTTATAGTGTACAAACTAACGAGACCATTCCCTGACGAGCCATGATGGTTCTTTTTGTGTCCTATACTCTGTCAATATTTACTTGTCGATTTCTCATGGTTTTGTACAGTATACTCTATTACGGTCACATCGAGACTCGTAGAATCCTCGGTGCTTTGGGTATGGCCTCAGGTCATGGATAAACAACAGCTGTGGTGTCACTTGAAAGTTGGCCCACCGGACGGTTTGCATCGTACATACATCTTGGGAGAATAATTGACGGTACTGTATTTTTTTTTCCCACGCGGATGCGATCTCAACCTGCACCTGACCAGACGATCGACATGGGACCAACTGTCCTTTCTGAGATCCCGTAGCAAACAAACTTAAACTTCGCCTCGCCAGAGAGTGATAATCACTCGCACCATGCGACGCAGTAAGCCAAGGCCAATCCCGGTCCTTCCTTGATGATCCCGACGTGTGCTTGCCTGTATCTGCAGCGACGTGTTGTTCCTTCTCGATGGTCGCTCTTTGTTTCCTGTTTCCTGTTATGCAAGAAATGCATAAGCAAACTTCATGCTTAGTATTTTCCAGCGTCGTTCCAGGCAGGAAGAAGGAGAAGAGGGGCATCCGAGGCTGCCCGCCTGCAAAAACTCTCCCCGCAACTCATGATCTGGCGGTGTCGCAATCTTCCATGGGATCACGCGACAAGATGCTTATTAGCTTAATTCACCATCGTGTCCATGGCAATGCCCATTCGGACGTTTCGGAGGAGAAAAGAAACGAAATGATATGTCATGGTTCAACTGTTGCATTTGTTTCGGTTAAGCATTGCTGCTAATCAAGTGAGCATGGTTTCCAGTTGGCGCGATCTTTATTGGACGATGGATATCGATGAGACGCCCTCCAGGGCGTCCACGGAATAAGGATCCATTTAGCATCAGCTTGCTGACAATGCGTTGAAAACCACCCTGCAGCATGACTGCCCTGCGACAACCAAGTGGGGGAGTTGTTGTATGGACTATGGATGGCAACCGACAGGTAAGCGGTGAGGCCCTTGGGCGCAAGACAACTCCTGCCACAGCCTGCATCTCTGCACAGCCGCTGATCAATCAGTGGTAAATCTGTTGGGACATCGCAAGTCAGCTGTTTCATCAAGACAAGATAAGCTGCGTCGCATGCATATCCTGTTAGTTTGGGCAGAAATCAAATCGCGGAGGATTTCTCATCAGCTTCTCGCAATCGAAATTCCTGTTAGTGACGATGGCAATGGAGCCCTGCCGAGTGCAGAGCAACCCGGAAAATACGGTGAGCAACGACGAGACTACACAGCCACAATAATGTTAAACGGCAACGATTGAACGAGTTGCCGAGGATCGTTGTGATGTTTCATGACAGATGGATCTCGATTACTCGATTGATTTACATCAAGCAAATCCACAGTTAGTCTGCGCTTTTGCCTTGTGTCCATGGACACACCTATGATATCACGATTCCTTTGTGGTCCTCTGTATGCTAAATAAAGGACGTCCACAGCACGGGGGTTATTCCCTCTCCTCCCTTGGTTTTTGATCTCTCGATCATCTCACGTTTCCCACAATCGCTCCCCAAATTTGTCTTCTCTTTATCTTTCCAGATCAGACAATTTCATGGTCTTCTTTGTCGACCTTCTATTGGCAGAACAGTAATTCGGCGATGTCAGGGTTCGGTTCCGTAACGATATTTGATCCACTTAATCTCCGCGCCAACGGCCAGAAACTATCGAGCGATCTGTGAATGATTACTCCATAGTGGCATTGACTTTCTCACCATTCCGTGTCGAAGTTTAGGTGGGTAGCTTAAACATTGGAAGTCGGAGATCTCTTTTTTTCTCGGGGACCTGAAGGCTGAAGGCCGGTGGCTGATGAGTGATGAGGCGAGTGAGGAGCGAGGAGCGACACGCCACGACTGCATGTAGAGATTGGGATGCTCATGATCGCCGTGAAGCGACTTCCGAGCCAGACTGTCGGGTCCGCTCGGCAAAGTCTGTTTGGGAGAGAATGACGTCGCTCATCGTGGGAAGGGGGAAAGGGGTTAGGTAGGAGAGCAAGTTAACTCCGTCCTCCGCTTCTTAAGCGACCTGTCATTTGTTTCCCCGCCACCACTTGTTCTTTCCTTTTCCGCACAGTGCACACTATTCTCTCATTCCTTCTCTCCTTCTCTCCTTCTCTCCTACGTACTTAAATACTCTGAACTCTGTACATGTATTTTTTTTCCGAATCCTTTTTCGGGGCTGAACTACGATGATTGCTGCATAATAAATACATATTTACTGTACAAATCCTGTAGGCGCAGGGGAAGCATTGCAGTCGATGATGATGGTTCGCTGCCACCTGCTGTAGCTCGATCCGGGTACCTGGTCGAGGACTTTCGACATGTACGATCACTTTCTTGACTCTTGAAAGTTGACACTTGACAGGTTCTCGCCCGCCTCACTGCAAGCCACAAGGATGGCTAGCTCTACGCTCAGCACTGTCAGGCTGTCAGCACTCAGCAGGGAATTGGCCACTACATTTTCTCTGTTCATACTCCGTAATCCGTCCTCCCTATCACAAAGTGAGTTGCGACATCGAGTGCAGAGATAGACTTGATCGATGGCGCGCTAGTTGCTGGGTTTGTGCCAACCGGTAAGCTAGGACAAGCTCCCCGGACAAATCACACTAGCTCAACACTGAAGAAAGGTCCCTGGAGTCCTGGTCGGAGTGCTCCATAGTCACTAGTGCCATGTGAAACATAGCCTGGTGGTTAGCCAGATGGAGCAAATTCAACCTAGTTGTTGGGAATCAATCGCCGCTCCAGGGTGGGGTCCAAGCGTCATTGATCGAAAAAAGGGAAGAAAAAAAGCACCTCCTTCCAAGAGTCAGGGGTAGATTACTAGATTGACTCTGATTGAGTCTCGAGACGGCTAGGGCGCCATTCCCCACATCCCAGTAAAGCTGAGGGATGGATACTGGATAGTAAATCATTGTGGAGAGCCAAACCAGCGAATCGCCATCGGTCCCAAAAATCCCAATCGAGACCACTTTCGACAGCCAGGGGAGGGTGTAAAGAAATCCCAAATTTTCCTACTGGATGTGAGACATGGATCACATCCCTGTCTAGCCCGCGTCGGAACCTCGTCCGGTCCCGCGGGGACGGATAACATTTCTGACCGTGGTTTCCTTCGAACTTTGTACCACTTTCCTGCCGATTTTGAAAATTGACGCCGCCATTCCGGTCATGTGAACTCGCTGGCGGCCCCAGGCACCCCTAGTTAACCATCACGGCTCGCAGGAACGAGATCCCATTCATCACCCTTCCAAACTGCGGCTCCACAACACTCAAAAATCCCGGCATTGCACACCTCTAACTTGTCCAAACGTGGAAGTTGGCTAGGATCGGGAAAAGAAAAGAAGAAGGGGAAATCTAGATCGTTGGATCAGTACTTCTCCAGGGACCTACCTACCTACCCTGGTCTCAGAGGTGCGTACTGCTTACTCTCCGTATATGGCGAGCTGAATAATACCTACCTCGGCCAGGCCGTCTTCTCGTCAAGGACCAGTTCTACATATCATTCAGAGAGCTGGTGTGGGAGATGCTCCGAACCGTCCACTCTCATTAATGTGTGATACAATTTCAATACACCCAGTGACAATGCATTGCCCCAGCGCACTGAACACACCGAGGTGGGTCACTAATAGCGATACAGTACGGAGTACCTACAATTCCACCGAATCCCTTTGCGATTCGCAACACAAGACTCAATGGATCCATCCAGTCGGAAGACAATCACAGAAAAAAAGAAAGCAGACACGAGCGAGCGAGAAAGGGGTAAAGCAGTAAACTCCCCCACGACAAAAAAAAAAGCATGCGCCTGGAAAAGGCAACCGCGTCCTCGTAAGTGGCTATCGAATGATTATGGTTAATTCAATTCTTGATGCAGCCGGGGAAGTGTCAAGTGTCAACTGCGGGTCATGACGTGCCACGGTGTTTCCTATCGATGATCATCAATCGATCTCTGCTTGCGCAAGAGCAAGGATGTCGCAATTGCCTAGATCTCGTCCATAACTGTGAAGATACGGTCTACGCCCGACCTCCGGCTGGATAGCCAGAAACTGCCCTCTATGGTATTATCAACTCCACCGAGCAGAGGTAACACCGGAGCCTAACCGCCTGCATACTTGAATTTTCGTTGCTGTACGAAAACCCAGTCCTGACAGCCAGCCGCCGACGCATCATGCAAGATTCCCCAACCCATGATCCATTGTTTGAACTACCCCCTGCCAATCAACAACCTTCGCTCAAGCATCAAGGTTGTGTAACCAACGACCCAAGGAACCTTATCAAAAAAAGCAAGAAGCTGACATCGAACTCCCCGGGTGAAATTCCCCCGGGTTCGGGCACGCTTCCGTAGCCTTCGTACGACGTGACTTTCCCATTTCTTTTCCTGTTCTGGTATTTGGAATTATTTTTAAAGACACGGGAATCGGGATGTCTTCGTTTGCTGATCAACTTTGACATGTCGACGTTGCACAATTCTAGAACATGCGGGTAAAACAAGGGTCTGGACTCTGCAGCATGACTCAGTATAGTTCCTTTTTTTTTCTTTGTTTTAAACAAAGTACACGAACTTCACGAAGTACCTTCATGACATATGCAAAGGTACCGAGTACAAAGTACATCTTGCACATCATCGGCCTTATTCGGCAGAGAGCGACAGATCCCTGTACAGCCACAGCGACGGACACAATAGTTGAAGAAACTAAAACGTCCATGCTCCGACGAGCGACGCCAAAGCTCAGAGCAGAACAAACGACACTAAAGACGGTCAAGCCTAGTCTACAAGGGTACCTAAGCAAGAGTGATTGAGTGACACAAAAGATTATTGGCTTGGCTCAATTAACCAAAGTACCTTGCACTAAAATGATGAACCATTATGCTCGAGTGGCTTGGTGATGGAATACCCTGCAGCCATTGTTCAAAAGTACTGCGCATTCTATCTAGACCTAGAACAGGCTAGTGTTGTCCTCTACAATCCATGTACGTTAAAGCAATGTCAGCTTTGGGGACCATGTTCAACTTGCCGGCAGGCTGGGCTTCTGGCATATTAATAGCTCTTTTGGGTTTCTTTTTTTTCCCTCAAAAGAATTGGTAGCTGAGACAGTTTAGATAGACCGCAATGGATACCTAATCGGTCGCTCTGCCTCGGTCCGGAATACGTTCGATCTGATTCTGGCCTGACTGGCCGAACCTGGTAAAGCTTCAAAACGTAATTCTTCTCTCCATTTACATAGGTATAACTGTTAAATTGTACGGCTACCATATAAATAAATTCTTTCAGTCGTCGAACCATTAACAATCCATTGCATCGTCGTCAGGGTTGATGGTTTTATACTTCTGTAACGAGCCAATCAGACGCTGGCCAGACAAAAGCTTCGGTCTCTTATCATCACATGCAGATAGCAAATGCACGTGATTAGTTTTCTTGCATCGCGACGGATCAAAAGTTTCGTTGTCGATAAGAGTTCTCGAATTCACACACAGTGTCAGCTCTCTCGAAATCTGATGATATACCGAGTCTGCTAGCAGATTCTGGAGTTTGTTTTTGCAAGGAATGATGTGTTGAATCGTAAACCTCTTCTTCATCAACAGCTCCAGGATCCCGATCCACGAACTGCGCCAGACTCAACATGGCGAAGCCTCGGACAGGCCAATTGGTCTTATTGCCCTCGTTACTGCTCAAGCGAGCGGCCCAACCCAGGACCTCGAATCTCGCCTCTGCTAGGATATGGTTGCAATGTTGTCGATGGCACAGCACCGAAAACGAACCCACACGATCGAGCGACGAGCCCTCCTTCGACGAACCTTCCCCGGAATTCGCGCATCTGAACCCCTCGCCCGATGATTATTCTCGGTTTATCTTTCAGGACAAATGTCGCTCGACAATCTATGCCGGCGCAGGCGGTCACGGATGCGTCTCGTTTCTTCGAGAGAAGTACATCGAGGAAGGTCCGCCCAATGGCGGCGACGGGGGCAGCGGTGGAAGTGTCTACATCCAGGCAATCGAGGGTCTGACCAGTCTGCATAAACTCGCGCGCCGGGGAGTGATCAAGGCCGGTCGAGGGAAAAATGGGCAAGGCAAAAGCAAAGGTGGCAGGCGCGGGCATGACGTACTCATCCAGGTCCCCGTCGGCACTGTGGTGCGGGAAATCGACCGATACGATCCCGTCGCGGAGGAAGAAGCTCGCATCAGGGAGGAGCGCAGGTACGGGCCGGATGAGGAAGAAGGGGACGAAGCACGGCTCCTTCCTGTCCGTCGTGATCGCTGGGTGTTGTACCCCGGAGCAACGCCGTCTGACTTCTTAACGATGACGTTCCCGAACCTCACGCCTCGGAGACCACATCAAGCAGCATTGGAACCGAAGGCGCCTATATATCTCGATCTTTCACAACACATGGACAAGCCCATGTTATTAGCAGCTGGCGCCGTGGGAGGATTTGGCAACCCACACTTCGTTACGCGATCAAACACCCGACCGAAATTTGCATCCCGAGGCGAGGGCGGCGTGAAGCTGGAACTGGACTTTGAGCTCAAACTACTTGCAGATGTCGGATTGGTAGGGAAGCCCAATGCTGGGAAGAGTACACTTCTTCGTTCTTTGACCAACAGTCGCACCCGAATCGGGAACTGGGAGTTCACGACGCTCGAGCCCAGCATCGGCACGGTGGTCATCGATGATCATAAGGGAAGGCCGCTCGTGGAATCGAAGCGGAAACGGACCAATTTCACCATCGCCGACATTCCTGGCTTGGTTGAAGATGCCCATCTGGACCGTGGCCTCGGTTTAGGATTTCTCCGGCACATAGAGCGGGCTCGAATCCTGGCGTTTGTGGTTGATCTCAGCCGTGGGGACCCGGTGCAAGGGCTCAAAAATCTTTGGCACGAGCTTGGTGAATATGATCCACTGCGCCATTCGGACCTTGCGACCGAGAACGACAGAGGAGCGACAAGCTCGATTCCAAATGATGGATTACCGGAACTGAACGACGAGAGAACCAGCAATGCCAGATCACGTACACCCATCACACATTCTGCAGATTCATCCTTTGGTCCCAATAAAGCTCTGCCTCCCCTTACTCTCCCGCCCATTCATACGAAGCCATGGTTTGTCGTCGCTACGAAGGCCGACTTACCAGATACACAAGAAAGCTACAAAGCCCTGCGGGATTACCTCTCTGATGTGGAGAAAGGTGTCGTTGAACATCCGGGAGGCCATGAAGATGCGTGGAAAGAGAAGCTACACGTGGTTCCAGTGAGCGCTATGAGAGGTGAAGGTGTCAATCGCATACCCAAGCTGGTGATGGAACTCTTGGAGGCAGAATAAGAGATAGGCATCGGTCATCGGCATCATGCTGGGGTGAAATGATGCCTGGCAGTCAAAAGTTGGCATAAAGATTGGCGTTTTAAAGGGTTGTGCTCTATATACTCTGTACAGTAATGTCCATTATCTAACAATATATTTCTCTCACAAGCATTTACAATGTCATGTGGGTGTAAAGAAATCCCTTTGAATTGCATTCTCAAGTGCTGTTTCACAGTGTCCACCTGCTCTTTTCAGCTTATCGTTATCGCTATCGTTATCAGCGTTATCGTTATCGGTTCTGAACCTCAGGCTCTCAAATTCGCCAATTGGGAATTTCCATTCACTGACCATGACGTTAACGGACAACACAACTGTTTCCCACCTTAAGGAGTCACTGATATTCCTCGTCTTTGAAGAAAACACGTCCATAAAATGAGCGAAGCTGCTTCAAAAACCTACGCTCTCTACGTTTTCATCTAGAGCTCAGCACGTTCCGGTCGGGGCTAATCTCATCATGCGTCTCCAAGCTATGGTTGCCCGCGCTCTCCGCGCAATTGCAGATCCAACCTCCGACGACGCAATTCTAGAATGCTTCGACCGCAGCACCGATCGGCTTCGAGAGCTCCTCATTAATAAGACCGACGAAGCGCTCCAGCTCGCCGACTCGAAACTACGCGTTTTCCCTTTCAAAGACGTGAAAGCTTGCTGGCAACGCCTCTACACGGACGCGAGCATCGTCAAGGCGTGTCGCACAATCTGTGAAGGCTGCGAGCTACGCGACGGTGGCGTCCAGAGCGATACTACCGACAACAACAACGATGAATTTCTTAACCAACTCAAACACCTCGAAGGAGACACCAGGGACCTGAAAATCAGCCCTCAGGCGCCGTGGCTGTCGCCGACTATCCACCTGCTCGACCGCGCGTTGATCATGACCGGGGCTCCCATGCGCGTCGAGCTAATCGAAACCCTTCTGGCGACTCTCCAGGCGGCGACCAAGGACAACAACAACAAGGGCATGTCTGACTTCAATCTCGACGACGACGATGACGACGACGACGACGACGACGGCTTGGACTATCCGCCTGCGAAGCGCAGAAAGCTCTCGTGCCCCCTCTTCCCTCCCGACTCCGTCGCGGCCCCCCAGCTGCGCTACCCCGTTCCTCGCCTGTCCGCCCCTTCTTTCGACGAGATCGAAGACCACATACAAAACGTTCGCACTCCGCTCGTCATCACCGGCGCGGTGGACCATTGGCCCGCCTTGTCCACGCGCCCGTGGGCGTCGAGGGATTACTGGTCCGACCGCACCTTTGGTGGCCGCAGACTGGTCCCCGTGGAAGTCGGCCGATCGTACACGGACGAAGGATGGGGCCAGAAAATCATGCAGTTCGGCGATTTCGTGGACAAATACATCTGGCGACGCGCAGAGTCGCCCCCGAAGAACAGCAGCCAGCGCGACGGCGAAGACGTCGGCGATGATAGCGACGGTCAGACCGGGTACATGGCCCAGCACGATCTGCTGGCTCAGATCCCAGCACTGCGCAAAGACATCGGCATTCCCGACTACTGCTACATCGACCCACCGGGTGCCGAGCCAGGCACTCCCGTGTACGCGAAGAAGTGCCGCGAACGAGAGGAAGCCCGATTGAAGGCGTCGCGCGACAACAACGCGAATGATGCGTCCGACCCTGACGTGCGCGATCGAAAGCTCTTCCACTCCATGGATCACGCCGAAGCGCGGTACGATCTCTCGGAAGCGGAATCGGAACTCGGCGTTCCCAACGATCCCATCGTCAACACCTGGATCGGCCCGTCGTGGACCATCTCCCCTCTCCATCACGATCCGTACCACAACATCCTCGTCCAGGTCGTCGGCGCAAAGTACATCCGCCTCTACTCGCCGCATACTCCAGCCTCGCAGATCTACCCTCGAGGCATGGAAGCCGTCCGTTCGGAGAAGAAGGGCAACCCGACGACGACGAAGAATAACGCTCCGTCGCACGAAGGAGAGAACCCGCAGCAGCAGCAGGAGGAACGGCTGATCGACATGTCCAACACGTCCCAGGTTGATCTTGCCGCCATCGAGCTTTCGCCCGCCGAGTCGGAACAATGGGCAGCCATGTGGCCGGGCTTTTTGGAGGCGAAATACGTCGAAACGGTCCTGAAGGAGGGCGAGTGTCTGTACATCCCAGTGGGATGGTGGCACTACGTGCGCGGCCTGAGAGCCGGGATCAGTGTCAGTTTCTGGTGGGAATAGATGAGCGTTTCTTTTGAGGTTCTGGTGATCGGTGGTTTTCACAGGTGAATGTTAGGAGCACGAGGACGACGAATCTATGCGGATGAACGGGGTTTTTGCTACATTGCTTGTAGCGAAGAGTTGCTGTCTCTATTTTTGCTTTATCATGTATCATACATACCCTTTGCTGTCTCTACCTGTTTACGAAGTTTCTCATGATGACACTGTAGAGTACGATAATGACCCAATGGACAAATCTTTGCTGACAACACCTGTGTCTCTTGGCTTAAACGCACCTAAGATTCCTTCAGAGAAGAGCCGAGATAGAAAAATTGAATCGCTGATGAGATTTCCGCTATCTTAAAAAAAATAACAAGGCTTTCACTTCACTTCTCAGCCTTCTTCCTCAACAAAATAATCGGATTTCCAGCCTCAACCACATCGTTCGGCTTGATTAAGATCTTCTCCACCGTCGCACCAACCGCAGCAGGCTCAGCGCGAACCGCAATCTCAAGCTTCATCGCTTCCAAAATGGTCACGACTTGATCCTCCTTGATCTTGTCCCCCTGCTTCACCTCCACCTTCCACACGTTGGCATTCAAAGGTGCTTCTACGGGGATAATCTCGGGGTCTGGATTGTTTGGTTGTGAGCCCACCAAATTTCGCACCAAGAGACTCAAGCAGTAGTAACGTACCTTGCAATAAACTCTCAACCGTATCCATCGAAATCTCCCTCGAGGCCTTCTCATTGGCCCAGCGTTCCAACATTTCCGCCTCGATCTTGTCCATCTCCGCCTGCGCAACGCGCTGCCGCGCCTTGATAGCGGCGACTTCTTCCTTGGTGTCACGGAGCAACTTGTTATGCTCCGCCATGTCGAAAAGCACCTCTTCCCATTGGTATTCGTACCGGCCGCTGTTGAAGAGGGCAAGCTCCTTCTCGTACTCTTCCTCGGAGACGCGGTAGAAGGTGATTTGGTCAAAGTCCTCGAAGAGCCAAGGTCGTTGGGCGCTGTAGCCTTTCTTGGAGCCGAGGATGTCCACGCCCGGGATGGTCATGCCGGTGAGTTGGTATCCACCTGGTGAGTCGACGTTGTACAATCTGCAAATCATCCTTGCGTTAGTCGAATATCGTTTCTTCAAGGGTTCTTTGGGAGATTTGAGTTACTCACGCCATACAACTTCCACCCCACGAAACCGATCCTGCAGGGGTATAAACTCTGCTGGGGTTCATCTTCGGGCAGTTCATGCGTTGGCGTGGATCGACCGGGAGCGCAAGCGGGAGGGCAGTAAAGAAGCCCACGGAGACGACCATCAGCTTGGCCGTGAGGAAGATCTTCTCAAACTCTTCTCGGGTGAAGGCGTTGTTCTTCGCAACGAAGTCGATGTTATCGGGAAGGTAAGAGGCATAGGGCCGCTGGGTCTCGATGTAGCGTTGAGTTGCGTCGGCTTGACGTTTGCTTTCGAAGGTGAGCGGAAGCTTGAAGAGACGGCTGGGCATCTTTGCTGCGCTGAGATCGCCGAGCTCGGCCTCGATGCTGCAGAGGTGGTCGAGCAGTTTTCCTTGTGGGATTTTCATGCCGTCGTAGTAGAGCATTAAGGCTGGAGGGGGTGGATCAGCATTGCGTATATACAAGTGAGGAGGGGGAGTATCTCTTACAGTTGCCACAGCCCACTGTTCCAATCAACCCGGTTGAAAATGAGATGTCTCCGTTTCCTTTTTCCAAGGCCTTCTTCAGAGCTGTCACTCGACAGCGGTGGTTGAGATCGAAGGAGCCATGGCCGTAGTCGATCAGCATATAGTCATCTCCACCCTGGGTAACCTGTTAGCATCGTTTACACATCCTGCACTGCGGTTCTAATATACCTGTCTGTAAGAAACCAAAGGCTGGTTTCCTTCTTCCTGGATCTGGCGAACAATACCAGTACCACGATCTGCCCTCTTCAGCTCCGGAGTCGAGCGGTCCTTCAAGGGCTCAACCTTACTGAAATCAACGCCTGAAGAGCAGCAGTGCACGACTTGATTGACAAAGGATTCCGTCGCCTTGCGCGCAGCCAGAGCGTCTTCCAAGGTAACAGCCTTGTACTTGATGGTATCTCCCGCCTTGACCTGGCCTAACTTCCAAAAGTCCGCTTTCACAATGGTATGACTCGATATAAACCCTCCAAAGTCAGGGCAGTCAACAGGGAAGATGACAGGGTCATCGCCTGTCCAGTTGAGGGAGCCCATGGGGTACCCGTACTCAATGACGTTACTCGGATGCGCGCCACCTTCTCCTCCATCGGAGCGAGACCACTTAGGCTTTGGTCCCAAGAGACGGATTCCACCTCTGGCTGCGTTGTGGGAAATCTTCCACGTGGTTTCATAAAGCATGTCGATGCTTTCTGGCTCGATGTAGCCCTCATCATAAGGACCCGGCATTGCGAGAAGCTCCCATTGATTTGGATATTTGGGGATGAGGTGCTCCGGTAGCGACAAGTCACCTTGAAGATCGGGAACTTCTTCTGCGATGGAGAGAAGATCACCAGGGGCGAGCTGTCGCCCTTGGTAGCCACCAACTCCAACCATCGGGGAGGTTGCCTTGGATCCGAACCACTTCGCAATGCTTGGGAAGCCACCGTGAACGGCAAGATAAGCTCTGCAGCCACCTCCTGTGGTTTTGCCAATGGTCAATCGCTGGCCAGCGGATATACGGACCCTGGACCACATAGGCACGGCAACGCCATCTAGTTTAGCCTCCATTGGAGCACCGCAGAGAGATACCACTGCTGGACCAAGGAAGCGCAAATCCGGTCCGCTTAGAGTGATTTCCAAGGCTTCCAAGCCAACAGGGTTGCCAACGAGAGCGTTAGCAATGCGGAATGCTACGGAATCCATAGGACCGGAGTGACAGAACCCTCTTCCAAGGGTTGGTCGACCAGGCCAGTCCTCAATGAGAGTATAAGCACCTCCGGAGATCACATCAATAGCATGTGGGCTAAACTGAAAGGTTTCGAGGAATTTAGTCAAGGTGTTTCCAGCAGCAAATTCGCGGTCAGCAAGGATTTTAGCCAAGAACTCCAGATTGGTTGGGGGACCGCAGATACGTGACTGGGTCAAGATTGTCTCGAGCCCTTGGATTGCTTCCTCTCGAGTTGGAGCATGGTACATGACCTTTGCAAGCAGAGGATCTGGTTTCGTTCAGTTAGCAGCGGCTTTTCAAACACGACGCCCTGACGCCAGAATACCATACCGTAATTTGCAGATACTTTAATTCCAGTGTACACCCATGTATCAATTCTGGAGCCTGGCAGCTCTTTCCACTCGACGCTCTGCAGCGTTCCCGGACATGGAGCAAAGTCTTTCGCCGGGTTCTCGGCATACACTCTGGCTTCGATTGCTGCTCCCTTCGGAGCTTTCAAAGGCAAGCCTGCGAGAATGGCCTCGGGCAAGCCTCCCTTCCCTGAGAGCTGGGCATCGGCTTGTTTCAGCATGAGCTCCACCAGATCAATCCCGTAGCATAATTCTGTGATTCCATGCTCAACCTGTAGACGAGTATTCATCTCAAGAAAGAAGAAGGCACCAGTTTCATCGTCAACCAGATATTCAATGGTTCCAGCAGATCCATACTTGATTGACTCGGCCAGGCGAACGGCAGCCTCACCCAGTTTCTGACGAAGCTCGGGGTTTCTCGTGACGAAAGGACTGGGACATTCTTCTATCACTTTCTGATGTCTTCTCTGGATGGAGCATTCACGTTCGCCGATGTAGATGGCATTTCCGTTTCCGTTTCCGAAGACTTGGACCTCGATGTGATGACTTGAGGGATAGTAACGCTCAATGAACATTCCAGCGTTCTTGAACAACGTTTCACCTCTTGATCTGACAGTTGCAAAAGATTGTCGGACCTCCTGCTCGGAATTGCATGTGAGCAAGCCCATACCACCACCGCCTGCGGTGGCTTTGAGCATAACCTAGAATATGTTAGCTTTGTTCACTAACTTGTGGCACTGGGCTGATCGCATACTGGGAATCCCAATTTCTTGGCAACCTCGACGGCCTCATCTTCACTCTGGACCAAGCCGGTTGAACCAGGTACAATTGGAACACCAGCTTTGGTAGCAAGCTCTCGAGCCGTGTGTTTGAGTCCAAAGGCTTCGATACTCTCCGGCGAGGGTCCTACGAACACCAGCCCAGCTTGAGCGACAGCTCTGGCAAAGTCTGTATTTTCGGAAAGAAAGCCATATCCTGGGATGATGGCATTTGCATTGTTCTTCTTGGCGATTTCAATGATTTGATCCCTATGGTCGGTCAGAAAAGCGATTGGCGGAACTGCATAAGTCAAAAGTTCGCTAACCCATCGATGTACGCCTTCGAAGGAGACCCGGAAAGAAGCACGGCTTGATCTGCGAGTTGCACGTGGATGGAAGCAGCATCCGGCTCGGTATATAGTGCAATTGTACGGATATTCAGCTTCCTAAGACCGAAGGCGACCTTGCATTAGCTTCTGCTTCGCAAACCGTGAGTAATCGCGTGCAAATACCTGGCTGTCTTGATGATTCTGGCGGCGATCTCGCCGCGATTGGCAACCAGCAAAGTCTTGAGAGATTCCATTATGACGAGACGGTGCAGGATGCAGGTCCCCGTTCGTTGTGCGTCGCTGATGCGATGTGGTGCTTATTTGGCTGTTAAATGAGCGGAGGAGGGGTTGTCTCGTGTCCCCACGGGACTTTGTGCCCCTCGGGATTCCTCCTCCATATTGGGGAAGACTAAGATCGACAAGATAACGGCTGAAAGGCCGAAAGCAGATGAACCAGAGGAACCAGAGGACCGGAGCTTCGGTGATGGCGTTCCAATCCAATGGGACCAGCTTTCTCCACGTTGTCGGCAGTTGGGGTCGGGGCATCGACGTGGGTCCCGGCTTGGAGTAAGCCCCTCTACGGTTACCCCTCCTTGTATCTACTCGACGATAGGCCATCAACGCCGAACCTCCAAGCACCGAGATAGTCACCATTGAACCATTCAACCATTAAAAACTATTTCTCTTTCTGCCTATCTTTCGTTCTTTCCCTCGGCGTTTCAATCATAGTCTACAGCTGAAACAAACAACAATCAGGCTGCATTGCGCCTCTCCACAACGAAAATGGCTCCTATACAACAAAAGGCCCTGCTCAACTGTGATATGGGTGAAGCTGTACGCAAATCGTTTTACCCTTTGGTTTCGTTTCCGACAATCAACTAATGATTCATTCTGGAGACAAACAGTATGGCAACTGGGCCTGTGGCCCGGACCTCGAGCTACTGCCCATGATCGATATCGCAAACATCGCCTGTGGCTTTCACGGCGGCGACCCTTTGATTATGATGGAAACGGTTCGAAACTGCAAAGCCCACAACGTCAAGATCGGTGCTCACCCCGGCCTCCCGGACCTCCAAGGATTCGGACGACGGGAGATGAAGCTGTCGCCCGAGGAATTGACGGCCATCACCATCTACCAGGTGGGAGCGCTCAAAGGTTTTCTGGACCGCGAGGGCGTGCCCCTCAACCATGTAAAACCCCATGGGGTTCTGTACGGGATGATGTGTCGGGATTACGAAGTCGCCAAGGCCGTGATGCTTGGGATTCCCAAAGGCGTACCGGTGTTCGGGTTGGCTGGAACCAATATGGAACGGGCTGCCAATGATCTAGGCATTGAGTTCTGGGCCGAGCTCTACGGTGACGTCAAATACGATTCCAAGGGCATGCTGGTGATTGACCGCAAGAAGAAGCCTTGGGACCTCAAGGATGTTGAGAAGCACGTGCGACAGCAACTGGAGGAGCAGTCGGTGACTGCAGTTGATGGCACGGTCGTGCCATTGCCATTGGGCAATTATCCGTTGTCGATTTGTTGCCATTCCGACTCTCCGGGCTGTGTGGATATTATTACGACCACCCGCAAGGTGGCGGATGAATTCAACCAGAAACACGGTCGATGAGCTCTCGGGCTCGGTATCTTTCAGAGGTTGAGAGTTACTAGAATGAAAACCATTGGCTCTTTAGCTAGGTGGGACCTGCTCTACTACTCAACAAGGCCTAGCGCGCGACATAACGTAATTCTGTATGTAAACCAAAATTACTGAGATCACCTGATATCCATGCGCAGGCGAGGCTGTTCTTTTACGTCATCGGTGTTGACATGATGCCTTACCGCCTGAGGTGTCTTGTTTCTCAAACCGCGGCCCCCACGGTCCCGTGACATAATGCAAATGTTGGGGATCACGTGGGTCGTCCGGAAACGACCGTGCTTAGTCCACATACTAGCGCGACAGCTCGAGATAGGCTGCCGTACCTGTGTCACGTGAACCCTCACTGGTCACCACAGGCGGCACCATCAACTTCTTACTTCCCTTACAATTGGTAGTGTGCTTGGTTTGTACAGGACCTCGTTTTGAGGCCGTCTAGGCTTCTTGCCCGTCTAGGTTACTTGAAGCCGTCCAGGCTTCTTTTTGAGCAGCAGCTCGATCGTCCTTTTCAAGCATGTCCGATCCCTCTCCCCTCCCTGACCTCAATCCAAGGGCCGTTAGGCTGGCTTATCAGTTCGTCGCCTATAAGCAGGCATAAGCCCTTCACTTGTCCGAGTTCGCAGCAGTGGATCGCCTTATCGACTTCGTCATCGCTCACTACAAGCCTGCGGTGGACTGGCCACTGCAGCAGAGTCATAGCTACTACGCGGTCGATATTCCTCAGCATCTTCATGGGGTTACCTAGTTAATTGGCCGATCGACAAGTATTCGCCTGGCCGAACCTAGGCTCAGCCTGTTGCTAGGAAACTCAAACCCTGGGCCCAGCTCCTTCCGTTATTATCGATCTTAACGAGCCTTCTAGGCTTCTACCTCTTCCAGCATTGCTGCCTAGCGATACTGTGTATTTATCATCTTCCCGCCACAGGCGGCACCTTAGTAGTAATCAACTTCTTACTTCCCTTCCAGTAGATTTCACATCATTTCACTTTGAGGTTCGGTAACTTGGTCCACTTCATCTCAGACCCTCGCTCAGCGCGTGTGTCGACATCTGCTACATCCTGCACTCAGAGCTCAGCTGAACGTATCATCGTTGCCTTTTCTCCGAGTGTGTCAACACGAAGTCCTATCTTAACCCGTGTTCAGATCGATGGCCGAGCCCACGCCGCCTATCGGGATGGCATGCCATCAACGACCATCCGCTGTTGAATTGCTGCGCTTCCAAGTGCCACATGTCGCATTTGGATCAAGGCAACAGACTTACGAAGCGCTGTTGCATTCCCACCCTGAAAGCATCGCTCCTCCAGAACAACCCACTTCTTCTCATCAGCCCAGATTTTTTTCTTGGGTAAGTAACAATACATACGGCGCCCGACATGCTTCTGATCCAGCCCCGTTCTCTCTCTGGGATGATCGTGTACACGATTTCCGCTCTCCTACACCTGAAGAAAGGAAGTGGATTTTCGATGTCTTCCGCGCGGAAAGTGTGACCTACAGTTGGCCAGATATCATCATTGAAACCCGTTACCCCCCAAATCCAGTCCCTCTGACTGTGGAATGTGTCGCGTCGACGTTCATCCCTGCCGGATCTAACTGGCCCTACTTAGCAACGAAAACCGATTACAGCAACCCGAGGCTGCCTGACCCCCTCTCTCCGCATATCCAACTGCCGAAGTGGGAGAGACCATCCGAAAAGCAACGGGAAGCGGTTCTGCGGGCCTTGAGTACGCTCGTGACAGTGCAGGCCATCAATTACATTGCTCCTATCATCATCGTCGAAATCGCGCTAGATGACGGAAGATCATACAGCGCCCGATCTCTCCCCGGAAGAGTCGGTGGCCTTCCCACTGTATATCACCACAGTCACACGCCCTTTTGGCCTCTGGCCTGCCAAAGCAGAGAACGCTGTATTACACCTGGAACGGTCCAGGATACGACCAACTATTCCCTTACTGACCTCCAAACCCTTTGCCCAGGAGTACGAGTGGAGTGTGGCGTTAGCTGCAGAGACGGTGGTTGCCTCGATGCCACTATGGCTTCAACTGCTGGCGTGAAACTGAGAAACACAGATTCAGGAGATATCAGACTTACTGTTTCAAATCGCGGGTTTATCAACTCTGATGAGGTCTACCATCCGTCCTCTCGGAATGGGGGTGTTTGCATTGGTCATATCGACGAACGGTTCGAGGCTCTCGACGTCGCTTTGGTGACACTTTGCCCGTCGATAACCTTCACAAACGGGGAATATTTCCAAGCCCAACCTCCGAATCGCCTCCTCCGTTCCACTGAAATTCAAAATCACACATGGTGTTGTGCAGACGGCATGGCAAGCGGAGCGGTGTTTCTCAGGGTGGCTGGAGTTAAGGATCGAAGTCCACCACGACCTCCCGGTATCGTGGTCCCGTTCAGTGAGTTCATCACGGAGAATATTTACCGTCTTTATGGACACACTGCTGGTTCGATTCGGGAAGGAGTTTGTGGCGCGCCCATCGTGGTGGATGACAACGAAGATGGAGGTATCGTTGGGTTCTTTCAGCTCGGGACAGAAGGCTCTGCCTGGGCCTTGTCCCCTTGCCTGGATGATTTGATCGACAAAGGATGGACTGTGGTTTGAAAACCCTTCTAGTCCTCGTTGACATTCTTATTCTGTCCCACTTTGCTCTTCATGTCAATAATAACTACTAATTAATTCACCGTCACCGTCCGATATGGTGTAGTGGCTAACATCGCTGTCTCTCACACAGCAGCCGGGGGTTCGATTCCCCCTATCGGAGTTCTATTTTTCCTAATCTTCTCCATACTCTTTTAAGTTTTTTTTTTTTTTTTTTTTTTTTTTTTCACCTCTTTCCTTTCTCCCACGTAACTCCTTCCTCCAAAATACTTGATCCAATCGACAATCTAGTGCAGATTGCCTAAATACCTATATCGGTCGGTCCTTACTAATATTCTAGCCCTGCGCCAGTTTCCCAGCAAAGAAGCCGATGAGATTTTATATCTCCACAATATCTACCTCATTTCTATTTATCTTTCTCGGTGAGATTGTTGATGGTGTCTGCTAGCATGTCTAGAGTGCTGCTATATCCGCCTCCCGGGTGAAATATATAAAGAGGGACGTATCGCTTCGGCGAATAACAATGGAACTTATGCAAAAATATGTCGAGGATGATGGCGCGATTGGAGTTGACAACCTTACCGATATCGTTTCTGCGGGGTAGGTTTAGACTCTTCACTTTCGAACTTCCAAGGAGAGGCCCATTCCATGGAGAACTGGTCCCCGGTCGCAGATTCTCACCATTTAGAGACGAGTATCTCGATTTGGAAGGTTGAATGAATACCTTCCCGATCACGATGAATTTGGTACCGGATCTCGCAGAAGAAGACACGATGAGAATTATTTGTTTCCTTCATTCAAGATCTGCATTGACCCATTGACTTTCTATATACTTGTGGGTCCTCCTGCATCTCTTCCTCCGCAATGACTCATCAAGGGAAGATCCAAGGAAAATGACGAAACGGACACATGATTGCCAGAAATTGGATTTTGGTTCAGTGATCGATGAGAGTGCTCAGGGAAGGCACAGTGCCCCAATAACAGTAGTACTGAAGACCTCGGGAAGGAAGGGTAAGCGTCATCTTGGCAGCTTGTCCACCATCGATAAACCTAAGGCAACTCTTCCCTTGCAGGTTGTCAAAACAGAGCGCAAGAACAGTGGCCTTCGAAGTACTCATAAGAGATACACATGTAATTACATCATCTCAACGGAATTGAGCTTCCCTATATCCAGAGTATTATTGAGGCGGTCAGAGAAGGTGTTCGTGTGAAGGGCACGAGACCAGGATATCCAAGACATGGCACATCGATAATCGAAGTGGCTGTTGGAGTCTGGAGTAAGAATCTACTAGTGTCTCCGATATCGTCGTCCTGATAAGATCCAGAATCTGCAAGATGGTTGGATGGAACAACAAGGGCTTTACAATGGATAATAGATATTATCTCCCCTGGACGAGGTCCAAATAAAAGAAGCTCCATAGCGGCTGAGCAGACCCGGCAAGGCAGTCTCAGAATCAGACGAATGATGAGCAGACAATTCCGATGAACCATTTTTTTCATTCAATAAAAACAATGGAAAGCAATCCTATATCGGGCGGGGAGTCGGGACTGACAGGTTGCAGGCCCCAGGCATCCTTGGCAAGACCCCGCACAGACCTACGCTATGCCAAGGACAGCTTAGCGTTGTCATCCGAAGGGCGCGCAGATGGCAGATGCCCATTTCGCATCGTCATTTCTCTCGCTTTTCTTTCGCGGACTGTCGCCGACTCTCCGAAAGCTCTCCGCTGCTTTGCTTTAGCCTTTGTGAGCCTGGCTTCCATCATCCATGGCTCCTCTAGAACGGATCCAGCATGAGGCATCGTGATCATCTCGGGTCCTCTGTTCCCACCATCTCTTCACCCGCTCAATCATCGGTCGTCCCGACTGGCCCGGATACGATGACTGGTGCGCGTGTCTCTTGCCAGACCGAACCATAGCTTCTTCGTCCAGTAAGTCCGTGGTTGCTGGAAGGTGCTATTCGGGATGCCTTTTACACCCCAGACGAAAACACCTGCCTTTTCTCGTCGGACATTCCCATCTATCCTGCCGTTTCGTCCTATTTCTCAACAGTTTCTTTTTATGTATGAGGAAAGTTTCTTAGTATTGCTTCTTTCCGCTTTTCCGTCTATTCGCGCTGGGGCTTCGTTTTCCCTCCCCGTTTCCCGTCCCTCTCATCCCATCCACGCCTAGAGGCGCACGTCGGCTCTTTGCCGGCCTGGGTAGATAACCCGTCTTGGTCTGAAGAAAGTATTCCAGCAGAATGGAGTACTTCGATTTCGAAGGAGCTTCTTACGGCTCCCAAGGTCACGAAGACGATGTGGCTTCGGACTACCTCGAGGTTGACGAAGCGGATGCCCTTGCCAATTTCGATTCAGTCCTCCTGGACCAGTCCTTGGATTTCCCCAATGACCCGCCCAAGGACGACCCTGCCGAACAGCAGATGGAGGATGTATTCGAACCCGTATTGGGCATCGGTGCCTACCCCATGTCTCGGGCGAAAGAACCCTGCGACTTTTGCAGGCGTATGGGGCTCGATTGCTTTGTCGCAAAGAGAGGAGTGATGCAGAATGTCGGTTGTACATGCTGTATCTCTCTGTACCGCGAATGCAGTTTCACACACGCCAAGCCTCCGGGGAAGTTCTTGGACACATTACATACTGTCACCGAGAACGTGGACATTCCAACTGGCGGCCTGACGGGGAAGCGAGCGCTCAAATCGCTCTCCGGCGCAGTCAATGTCGATGATCTTGATTCCCGGAGAAAAAGCGGTGCTCGATTCTCGCGGGAGGCAGTTCGGATTCTGAAGTCGTGGCTCCAAGAGCACAGCCAACACCCTTATCCGACCGAGCAGGAGAAAGACGAATTGAAGCAGCGCACTGGACTTAAGAGGACTCAGATTTGCAACTGGCTTGCCAACGCCAGGCGGCGCGGAAAGGTCCGCTCCGCTCCGCTCAGCAGCTCTCCGGTTCAGGGAGCCGTGAATATTCCAAAGAAGAACGTCGATATCTCCCTGATGACACCTTTGGAACGTTGGAAACATTCTCCACCTGAAAACGAACCTGCTTCTACATCCGATATTATTCGAGCCTTGGTGAATACGCCAATTGACCCCGCAACGTATCGCCCGTCCCCGGCCGGTCACGTGCGTTCCCATTCTCGGAAGACTGGGTCTAGCAATGACTCAAGCTATGCCAACTCCAATATGCTCCATGCCCCTTCGGTCAGCAGCTTGGAGACCAGTCGGTCTTCCATCTCGGACCTTTCCTTTGCTTCTGCCTTTTCTCATCGATCATCCTTAGGGTCATTTGGCTCGATGGATCGGAAGGAACGTCGTCGCCGCCGCAAAGCTCCTGCCCCCGTGAACGCATTCAATCAACAAAAGGCCCGGAGCTCACGTATTTTCCAGTGCACTTTCTGTACTGACTCTTTCCCTGCCAAGTATGACTGGCAGCGGCACGAGAAGTCATTGCATTTGGCCCTGGAGAAGTGGACCTGCTCTCCTCAAGGGGGTGTGGTGTCGGTTAACGGCACCAAAGTTTGTGTGTTCTGCTTAGTGCCCAACCCAGACGAAGACCATCTTGAAAGTCACAACTATAGTACCTGCCAAGAGAAAGGACTTCAGGAAAGGACGTTCTATCGGAAGGACCATCTCAATCAGCACCTGAGATTGATGCACAACGTGAAATTCGACCGGTCTATGGAGGATTGGCGAAGTAGTACGACCGAGATCAAGTCCCGCTGCGGTTTTTGTGGGGCAATCTTCACGACATGGAAAGAGCGAGTCGATCATCTGGCTGCGCATTTTAAAAACGGTGCGGATATGAGTCAGTGGCAGGGAGATTGGGGTTTCGAACCTTTCGTTCAAAGCTTGGTTGAGAATGCCATGCCGCCCTACCTCATCGGCCAGGAGCGGATGACACTTGACCCATGGAAGACTGCACAAGCGGTAGAAAAGTTGGGGGGTCCATCAGAATCATCTGCGAGCTTACATGTACCAAATGATGCCAATTGCTATCTTCGTCTCCAACGCGAGCTTATCGCCTACATCCACAACCAGATCGCAGTGGGCGTCATCCCGACGGATCAGATGATACAAGATCAAGCTCGCAGAGTCATCTATGGAAGCGACGATCCCTGGAACCAGACTTGTGCGGACAATCCGGTCTGGCTCAGTGTGCTCAAGCGGGATGCAGGACTTGAGCTGGTTCCCAATTCCGATCACATTCAGTTTTCCAACCTGGGCATGCAACCTCCATACGCGGTGAATGGCGGGTTACGATTCCCTCCCGTCGAAAGCAATCCCTTGGCAAGAACCGTGTGCCGTCGATCGTTCCACAGTTCTGGCTATTCGGGCTCCGGTCTCCAGAGCCCTGCGTTCCAGTCCTCCGCAGCTCCCAGTGTTCCAGGTAGTTTGACTGGCAGTTACGTTGGCAGCACCGGCGTGGTTTCGGCTGCTCCTGCGCCTGCATTATCGACCGATTGGGGAAGCAACTTCTCGGCTGGCTGCTCATCGTCTTCTGTGCCTGTGAGCGGGTCGGTCGATCCATTGATTCAGATGGGTTTCGACCCCGAGTTTCTACAGCGATTGAATGATAGCTATGGTGAGCTTCAGCCTGATGATATGGATGGATTGAATTTTGAGGGCTTCAACATTCGCGAGGGGACAGATGGTCGTGAACAGGCTCCAGAGAAGGCTCCTGTTTCTATCGGTGAACCCTTACCTATTTCAGGTGCTATGTCCGCGCCGATAACCATTCCAAGCCCGAAAAATAGTGGCATGCCATTGCCTGACGCGTCTGAACACCACATGCAACAATTCTCGGAGTCGCATTATCTGACCTGAGCGACTTGAAGTTGATTAAAAGAGAACGCGACTGGATGATGAGCCCATAGACAAAAGCATTTTTTGGATCACGTATTATTCGATTCATCCTTGAAGCAACAAGGATACATACTTTGGAAGTGTCTGGGCTTCAAATGCTGCGAAAAAAAAGAAAAAGAGAGCGATTGACTTTTCTTCGACGAAATTTCCACTTGAATTATTTTTTGGGTCTCTTGGCGTTGTTTCTTCATGCTTCTGCTTGTTTGTCCCCGGACTTGAGGTCTCGATGCATGTGCGTGCAGCACTCGCGCTTAATATACTTTACACCTAGATGGCTGACGTGGACAGCCTGCTTGTTATCTGCTTGGTCAATCGAAAGGCGTGGAGGAAAACGACGTCTTTGATTGCTTGTTTACACATCTGGGCGGAGATGTCAATTTTAGGGCGGATCTCGATGTGCTCCGTGACGTGCGTGATGTTGGGTTTAATGGTGCGATCTTCAACACTGATGACTATGGTATTGTTCGAGATGATTATCAACCGGTTTTTTATCTTCTTCCCAGTATAACATCTGAATCGCATTTCGACATGCTGACTGCAAGAGTGCGAGAAAGATCCCACCTCGGTTGTACTATTTCGTAGTTATTTTTGCACCTGCAGTGACCGGCCGGATTGAAATATCTGATCTATAGCTTTTTTGGTGACCAGAATCAGATGGCTCGATTGTAAAGTGGGGGTTTTTCCAATCAGAGACCCCAAACGAAGTTTGCCACGAGCGAAATAAATCGCCGTTTGACATGTGAAACCGCATTTGCAATGCTTTCTCAACGGTTTTGCAGGCGCTTTTTCTTGGCCGAATTATTTTCGTGAGAAGAATGAATGTCCTCTGCACGTACCACTGCTCATCTCTTTATTCAACGCCAGCCGCGAGCATCTTCATACTTTTTTTCTCTTGGTAGATTGTCTCAATCCACCGACTATGGAGCGTTCTGCAACACCTGGCAACGCTGTGGTCTATTCCACCGGCCTACCAGTGTTCTGTACAGTCATCCCCGCCTCCATCAGGCGGCGCATCCCTCGCCTATATTTATTCCATAGATCTTGGGAGCCAGACAGCAGCAATTCTCAGGTCGAGCTGCGTCGAGCATTGACGTCCTCTTCCGATACTGATTTGGCATGCTCTAGTCCGATCTCGGAAACGAGACAGAATGAAGTGCATCGTCCTGCGACAGCAACTGACGATCGGGAATCGTCGACCTTCTCATCAAGCAGGTCCGATATTTCTACATCGGAAGGCGATACCGCAACTCCGGCAGCGAAGTACGAGAGTGAATCAGGTTTGAGGTGGAATCGAGTAGTTCCAGGTATTGAATCTTGCCCTCTTTATATATATATATATATATATATCAAAACAATCATTGTCTGACTTGCCATTTTCTTCCTCGCCGAAGCATTCAACCTTCTTCGCAATGCGGGCTACGAAGCCCAACAATCCCACCCCGACAGCCGTCTGGTACGGTCGCTTTACGTCAACGCCCTCGGCTACCTGCTTGACGCCCTTCCGGCGGACCTCACCCACGAAGAAGCAACTTCCATCCAACACAGGCTCCCCGAGAGAATCAAATCCACACTGCCCGCTCCTCCTTCCAAAGAAACCCGATATGCAGGCTTCAGGGCCCCATCGGACCGCTCATACCTCCATCGCTTGCTGGCGTCGAGCATCGTCCAGCTTTTCCTTCTCGTCCAGTTCCTCATGCCGTATGCCAAGATCCTGCTGCATCAGATCTACCGGTATGAGCGGTCGCATCGCATCGTCGAGCGAGTGGTCGCGGCTACGCTGGACGTAGCCGATAGTCTGGGCAAAGGCAGTATCAACCTTGGGTCTGCCGTGCTCAGTCTGAACGGAGGGCGAGTTGCCGCCGCGGTATCCAATTTTGCCGCATGGTGGGTTGAAGGGATCGCGGGTGGCGTTTACGAGGGTGTTGGTGAGGGCATGGTGATGCTCGGGGTGATTCGTCCGAATTTGGAACTTGACAGGATGTCGATGCACGTTTCGCGGAGATAGACGGGCGTTGCTATTTTATAAAACATTATCCGATCCGTGAATCCTTTCGTCTTTTTTTTCGGAAATCTTCTTGTTATATCTGACTTGCTTGCTCCTCGGCGTTGCATTTTCTTTTACATCTCTTCTTTATCTATTATGATCGTGATGAGATATGACTGCGATGGTATGATTATAGATGAGTTTTTTTATTTTTATTTTTATCTCAAAGTTTCAGAGATCTTACAAATGTTTTCATTCAACTTAGGAGGATCCTCATATTATTGTCAATTTGTTACCCTTTTCTGACCACTGACGTATACTACCAACGACCCGGAGATAACGGACTTGGACGCCCCGTGCGGGTGCGGGATGAGCCGGTCCAGGCCCACCGCAACCACAGCTTCTCCGACCTGGAATCTCTCCCCTGGATCTCCAAGAGTCCAAAGTCGACTGGTGTAACTTTCCCCCACGCGTCATGTCGACTTCGAAATTGTCCATCCCTTCTCTCCGCAGGCAGCAACTTCTGTTAGAATTGTAAGTTGTACTCGGACAATATGAGGAATGGCGAAAAAACTGATCTAAGTGCTCAATGGCTCCAGTGCAAGCTTGAAGCATGCTGCCCCTCCCGGTGTCTACGTGAGCCTTACTCCGAACGACCCTACGCTTTGGTCCGGCATCATATTCGTCCGCTCGGGTGAGTCCATGCATTCGTTGTTTCCTGTGGAGTTTGTTCGCCCGAAAAAGAAAAAAAAATGAATAGTAGAGATTGGGTGCGTGCTCTCTCCCAGAAGCTGACCGAGTCGCTATACAACAAAGGCCCCTATGCCTCCGCCATTCTGCGTTTCCAAATCCGCTTCCCTCCCGCATACCCCGACCTCCCACCATTAGTGACCTTCTCGACCGATATTTTCCATCCTTTAATCGTACCCCTCACTACCTACACATTCAGCACTGGCGCCTCCAGTGAGGATCCCGTCAGTGCGACCGATGAGGAACGATTACCCCCTGGTGGGTTCAGTCTGCGACATGGCTTTCCCCACTGGTTCGGCAGGTCCAAGCGGAACACGATGACCTCGACGACTTCCTCGAGAAACATCAGCGGCGGCGGCTCGGTGGTATCTGGTGGAGAAACCGGAACCGAGGAGACTCCGGCCAACGAAGCACCCTCGGATGCAAAGCCAACAGGCGCAGACAATGCCCCCGAAACGAATACAGCGCCCCCTCAAAGAGTCTCCGCAGTGCCTTCGGCGGGGCCATTCACGGAGTCCAAGAAGATTATCGTTCCGGTAGCGGCATTGCTGGAATACATTCGCTCTACGTTCGATGACGAGACGATTCTCGACTCCCTGCCCCTGGAAGCAGCAGGGAATCCTGGCGCGTGGCATGCATGGAGGGCTCACCATAAAGGCGTGAATGGCGTGGGTTCGGACAGCCGAGGGAGCGTCGGGTCCGCATTGGATGCCAATGTGAAAAGGGGAAGCCCGCAAGCTCGGCTCCCTGGGGACTGGCACTGGGATGGAATCTGGGCCAAACGTGTTCAGGATGAGATCGAGGTCAGCAAGTCTGACGCCATGTTATATGGCAATGCTGCTCGCGGTGGTGGCGGTGATGAAATGGTACGTTTGCCATGCAAGGAATTACTGGTTCGCTAATCCTGTTCGTGCAGATGCGATTCTCCCGTTTGGATGATGACAGCTTGGCCTCTATCAAGGACAAGATGATCCCACAGATGGAGGAGGTATAAGATGACGGTGCTTGTGCTTTGCTGTATTTGTTCCATTGATATTGAGCTCAATATACCCAATGTTGCGTGTGGTTTTACTATCCTCTTTTGGCAGAATCGAACGGCAGGAATCTATGTTATCTTGTTCCTTCCCGATTTGCGTGGTTGCCCCCGCAGGTTTATGACTATCCTAGAATGCTCCTGCCATTTGCAGTGTTATCCCGCACTTCTGCCTCTCCTTCATCTTCCACCGCTGCGTATTCTTTGGCCAGACACAACCCCCTTCGTCCACCCCACTCTTAGTATCAACATGTCTACAATTGTATCTTTTGATTTCAAAAGCGCTGCTATTGTGATCGCGTTGGTTCTAGTCCCCATAGTCATCCTCTTTTGCGCCGTTGCTTTGGCTCTGGCCTGCTCCGAATTCTGGAGCTCCCGTCGTGCCACGAGTTGCTTTTCCTGGATCAGAAGATCACCCAGGCATAAGAGGGATCGCTCTGATATCACCGGTTCGAATTCGACAGGACGAACAGACTCCTCAGGCGTTGGCTCCGAATATCAAGAACCCATCGAAGGAAAAGAGCACGTCTAGTCAACCACAGACACGTCTGATCTAGCTTTCCGACTTGCTTTCGTCTCGACGTCCAAAGAAGAACACTGCAATGGAGAATCTGACACCGAAGCCTCTTCGCATCGCCAGGGCACCGCCGCTTGTCAAATACGGCATCGGTCCAGCTTCTAATTCACCCCTCAGCTATCCTCGAATTCCACGAAGGCAGTCCTCTCTCCGTGTAACGTCACCTACGCTTTCGGATGGGTCGGGGATATCAACGAGAACGCCATCCCTGGATAATAGCTTGGAGCGTCTGGAGATTTCCAAAACTCGCAATGCCCATTTGAACGGTTCGGAGAAAGGTTCGGATTCTCGCCGGATGAGCACTGGCCGTGCTGGAAACGTTGATGGGGTAAGTTATTGCCCTTCGACGGTTCTGATCTTTCGTTTTAGTTGACTTTGCATCCAAGGCGGAAGCATCGAGTCTGGTACCCAGCAGCCAGAACACAAGCAACCCGAGAAGTCGAATTTTCACTAGGTTCTTTCGTGCACTGAATTCTGGATCATGGGGACCGACGACTATGCATGCTTCCCTGAATCCAGCAAGCCATGCCGTCGTCAAACCCCCGGCCTCGAATACGGCGATGCGCTTGAAGGTGGGTGGAAAGGGAACCTCGGCCACTAACCTGTCTGGTGACTATAGCCAGACTGATGAAGTAGTATCCTCAGATGTTTTGCAAAACACTACAGACGATCCTTTTGGATGCCTGGCTCCTTGGGAAGCCCCGATTGCTGTTATCACCATAGAGGCTACAGCGGACAGTCCATGGATCGGGGTTCGTCCCGTATCGGTATGGACGAACGTCGATATATCTTTGGATGTCCCAGACTTGAACACTCTGAATCGCCCTGTCCATAAGATTCCTCCGCCGTTGGATGTCGTCATCATCTTGGATAACATGTGAGTCACCCAGAATACCTAGTGTAGCCCGGGACTGACCATGTCGGCTGCAGCTCCTGGATATCGATCAATACGCTTAAACAAGCCGCCATTGCTCCTTTGGTCATAGTCTCGAGTTTGATTGCTGGGATTGATCATTATGCTATCGGTTATATGGATCGCACGGCAAGCGATGATTTCAATGTGTTGCTGCCTCTAGGTGCACACCGGTTGGAGTGCGCCCACAAAGCAATAAACGCATTCCAGCTGTACCAGCTGACGAAAGCAAGGTCAGAAGAGCCTGACTTGTACTACGCAATCCAGCAAGCATCGATTATGCTGCAATGTTCTGAGAGGGCGGCGTCTCGTCACATCTTTTTGGTTACCTCGAACTCCTCGGTCCATTTCACGATGCCCTGCATTGATCAAGACATATGCTTTCATACAGTGTCGCCTGATGTACGATTTCAATTCGAGTCCCCAGAGGCACCTCTTGGTTGGCATATATACTCTGATATTGACACATGCGATGCGGAAGAGGTGGAGATTAGCCTGAAAGACAATATCTCCAAGACCTTCGAGTACCTTCGCTCCGGAATCAATCACGGATTCGCAACTAACTTGAGAGTGAAGCTTGCACCAGGCAATGGTTGTGAGATACAGACCGTTTTGGACGACACTCGAATGGTAATGTTGCGCCCAGGCGAAAGCTGGAGGATCCCGGTGCAGATCAAGATACCTGCGGCTGCAGTGAAACCAAAGCTGCAAAGCGGCGTCACCGATCCAACTACAACTAGTGGGAACTCTCAAACTATTGAGCAACTGATGGACGAGCTCCATGAAATGTTGGATGACTCTGCTCATGAAAAGACTATCCAGCACATCATGACTGCCAGGGTTGAGTACAGGCACTCGTTGCTGCCAATGCACAGCATTATCCATTCAGAAAGCCGTTGCAAAGTGGTACGAAACCTGCGCAGAGACTCTGACTGTGTGTTGAAGTCCCCAATAGGAGACAGTGGATCGTCGTGGGAGGAAAAGCCAGCTGCTCGTCTTGCAGTCCCATTCTTTGACCCTTTCGCAGAGATACGCGAGGAGAATGCAGAAGAGTCAATGTCATGGCAGGTGTATCAAAACTAAGACCTGAAGCAAATTGGAAACAGTGAACCTAAAACCTAAGACGCATAGACGCAGGGGGTTGTCACCATTCTTCTATTGAGATTATTGAATTGCATATTTTAGGTTGGTTTCAAGCGATTCCTGCTATTTGCTGTTTAGTAGAAGAACTTGGACAGTTATTAATGTGTCTGTACAAATTTGTTCAAAACGGGAGATTCGTCACCATCGTTCTTCTTCTCCCATATAGGCTCCCCGTCATCATCAAACTGGGCCCACTGGAAGAAGGAGCACGATTTTTTTCCAGGGGCGAAGCCTGCGTAGCACATCCACATATATCTACCCCTCGTCTCCCGTTTCCGCTGTACGCATCGCAGTACAGCCTGTACACCACAACGGCATCGAGGCGTGTAGCGAGGGTGTAGAGACTCGCGGTACCATCGATAGGTCACATTAATGCGACGATTTCCCGACACCGGGTGAGGCGCAATAGCCTGCGCGGGGGCGATAGCATGCTTCCACTCCTCTTGCATTTCCGCATGCATGACGAGCAAGGAGTTGTGTGGGAGGTGGATGGAAATTTGACCCTGGGCATCAGCCCGAGCCGTATCGGCAGCATCTCTCTTTCTCTTCTTGCCCTCCGTCTCCTTCGCTTCTTCCTCTTCTCCATCATCATCATCATCATCATCATCATCGCGGGCCACGATGCGGCGCACGCGAAACTCCCGCTCCACGCCCAAGCTGAGACTCCCAATCACCGCCCTCGGACCCAGATACGTCAACTCGTCCGCATGAAAGCCCACGCTCTCCGCCGGCCCATCGTAGCAATTCACAAACGCCGCATTCGGCACCCACTCCCTGGGCGACTGGAACCGCAACTTCCTCCCGCCGGGATACCGCGTGCGGATCCGGGTCCGCACCTCCTCGTTCACCGCCCGCTGCACCGTGCCCGCCACCGCGGCCATTCGCGGCGTGATCCGCCGCACGTCCGTCCGGAACCTGCCGGCGTAGATATACTCGGCGGTCTGCTGGCGCTGTTCCTCGGCGGAGGCCACGTACAGGCTCGCCGTGTGCGGCGACTCGACGGTGCGATCGAACAGCTGGAACCTGTACCGCGGGAACGTCTTGGACTCCTCCAGCAGCTCGAGCAGGAGCGCGTTGGCTTCGTCCGCCGGTAGGAAGTTGTGGATGATCGAGCAGGGGGTGTGGATGGCGATGTCGGCGGGCGAGTACAGGTGGAGCGTTTTGCCCTTGCGCGTGAGCGGTTTCCGGTGCGAGTAGCCCTCTTTCAGGAACGGGAGGGACGTTTGGACGCGCGGGAGAGGGGGTTTCTTGAACGGTGATAAGGAGGAGGATGATGATGACGTCGCGTGTTGGGTTGATAGGACCGACGAGGCGGCGTCGACGGATCCGTCGCTGGCGACGAGGATGTCGAGGAGGTCGGTCTGTTCGATGTGCGGGAAGAGGGATTGGAGAATGGCGAGTTTCATGTCCGTGGAGTCTTCGTCGGTGGGAGACGACGACGATGATGATGATGCCGGCTGCGGAGGCTGGTGTTGGGGCGCGGCATTTCGGTATGCGATCTTGGTCTGGGTGAGCCGTGGTTTCTTGTTCGGCAGGAAGGCATCCATGAGGAGTCCGCAGATCCCCTGCTTGAAGCCATTAGGCAGTGTCGATTGTGGTCGAGGAGTAAATGCGACATGGAATCGCCTTTTTAAAGGTTTCCCCGCGATCGATGGCCTTATCGGCACGTGATAACGTTGTGATTTCAATGTGACCAATCAGAGTGTGCCATGATGGAAGTATACAAGCCAATGAGAACAGCGTGATAACTATATTTTTGACTAGGTGTAACTACCTTCTCTTCAAGACATGACTACGTAGAAGCGAACTATCAACTCCAACTACCGTTGCCCAAATACACACGGCCCGGCCTATGAAAATCAGCCAAACACCCTCCCTTCCGTAACCCATCATAGATCTCCACCAGCGACGACAACACCACCGTCGTCCAGCCGTCATACCCCTCACCCTTGTACATATCGTCCCTCCGAAGCGTATCCGGGAAATTCTCCTCGACAGCCTTGATGGGACACGGACCAACGTCCGAATCCTTCTCCGCCATCATGGACAAATTCATCATCTCCGTGAAACTGGCCAGCACCCAATCGTCGACCATGAAACACACCCTCAGCCGAGCCGGCAGCTCAATCGACGGCAACGCAAGGGAGATCTTCCAATCGTGGAACGATTCTCGCACATCTGCCTCGCTGATGCCATCATACAGCTCCCGGTCGTTGAACACCTTGGACGAATATGCGTGTTGCAGCATTTCGATCTGTTTGGGGCTGCCCGGTAAGGTTCGCGGAAGGGACCGTCGCACTTCGTCGTTCAAGCTGCGGAGGAAAGTGGGAAGGAGGCGTTCGGTTTCCGGACCGTAGGTCGTGCGGCAGATGATCGGGCCCCAGGTCAGAGTGAGGAAGTCTCGCTCCGGGCCTGGAGGGAGGGAGCGGAGACCCGGTTCGGTGCCGAGTCGGTAGACTTCTTTCTGCAGGAAGAGGTTGGCGGGGTTGAGGAAGTCCGGCGGGTCGCTGGGTTCTCCTTCGTCCGTGGACATGGTCGTTCGAGATGTTATTTGGAACATTGTTTGTATCTGTCATGGAAGGCGCTGGCTGTTTAAGTGTAAGTAAGTTTGTTAGATAATATTGGATTTATACAAACGGAGGATGCAGATGCGGGTTGACTGTCGTCAGTCTGACATATCCATGAGCAAGCTATAGTTAGTGAAAGATCGTCTGGTCTCGTTTATGGATCAGATTATCATCAGCTCTGACATGTTCTACTAAAAGGTACCAAGCAAAAAAAACCGAACGTAGATAAACTATCGATAAAGACGAAAGTGGGACGCCCCTTTCGGTCGGTTTATGTTGTCGGGATAGGCATAGACACCACCTGCGAAGCACTCGGCGATACGGACTCACCGCCTTCGTGGGCCTCGGTGTTTCCCGGTCCTGTGGGGACTTGATCCTGTCCCGTCACATTCATTGCTTCCAATCCTCCGCTCGGTGACGATGTTCCTATCCTACTTGATAAAATTGTATAGATCTGGTCGCTATGTTACATGATACATGATACCCTTAGGCATTAGTATTTGAGAGATATCCCCCGTTTCTTACTCTCTTTCTACTATCCTCTACTTTTAACCCCCTCTCATTCCCTTCCAAAATCATGCTCTACTTTCGCACCCAAGGCTTCAACGGCTGCGCCGTGAAGTATTCCCCTTTCTTCGACAACCGCCTTGCTGTGGCAGCTTCTGCCAATTTCGGACTCGTGGGAAATGGTCGGCTCTACATACTTGAGCTCACTCCCAATGGGATTGTCCCGGTGAAATGGTAGGGCGATATGTTTTGTTCATCTCTTCTCCAACGCTCCCCCGCCTTTCAACCCGCGGACCGATCCCAAGAATCATGGAACGCCAGGAACCACCATATTCACATAATCTGTTTAGTCGCTGACTTCAGATTCTAACGCAGGTATACAACGCAAGATTCTCTCTACGACCTCGCCTGGTCCGAAATGCACGAGAACCAAGTCCTCACAGCCTCCGGCGACGGCAGCATCAAGCTCTTCGACTGCGCGGCAGACGACTTCCCCGTCCAAAACTGGAAAGAACACAAGAGAGAGGTCTTCAGCTTACATTGGAACCTCGTGGCCAAAGATCGCTTTTGCTCCAGTAGCTGGGATGGCACCGTTCGCGTCTGGTCGCCGCATCGCCCGCAGTCCCTGCTCACCTTACCTACACACAGCTGCACCTACTCGGCGGCCTTCTCGCCGCACTCGCCCGACATCTTGTCCTGCGTGACATCGGACTCGTACGTCCGTGTCTTCGACCTGCGGACGCCCGCGTCCGCCTCCAACCATCTCACCCTGCAGATCCCCATCCACGTCGCACCCATGTCTCCGATCCCTGGACAACCGGGCGTCCCGCCCGCCGCGTGTCCGCCTTCCGAGGCCCTCACGCACGATTGGAACAAGTATCGTCCGTCGGTTTTGGCGACGGCAGGCGTCGATCGCACGATTCGCACGTTCGACATCCGCGCGCCGCAGCAAGGTCCCGTCGCCTCCATGATCGGCCACGAATACGCCATCAAGAAGATTGCGTGGTCTCCGCATCTGTCCAACACCCTCCTCAGTGCGAGCTATGATATGACGTGTCGGGTGTGGAGCGATCGTTCCGATGCGGGTGTCATCGGCGACAGTGACTTGATGCGCTCCGGTCCGGCAGGGCCGATTATGGGCATGGAGCTGGGTCGCATGAGCCAGCACACGGAATTCGCCACGGGCGTTGACTGGTGTCTGTTCGGAAGCGAAGGATGGTGCGCGAGCGTGGGATGGGATGAGAGCCTTTACGTCTGGGATGTAAGAGCGGTCATGGGGTAGAGTTTATCGCTTCTTGGCTCTCGTGGATGGGAAATGATGATATTGGCGTTGGGGGGCTACATTTTTACGTTTTTCTTCTCAACTTTTTTTCTTTCTTCCTGTATGAAGACATTTCCTACGAGGATATCTCCGAATGATTACCTGGGATGGCGGCTCATCTCTATATGATCTGTCTCAATTGCAATGACACAACGAGAAGTGTATATTTTTGCTTTTACTTCCCCAGCAGTACCACCAAAGTCTATATGATAGCATAATTCGTAAGTCTCACAACCTAGATACAAAAGAGAGAAACAAACACTCGTTCATCTCTAGCGGACTTCGGCAGAGAGAAGTCTCTGCCTGTCCCTAGCACCCATGAAATGTGTAGCGTGATTTTTTTGGTTGCGTAGCGCAAGCATAAGTCAAGAGCCACGAATAAGAAAGGAAATTTATCAATCATCCAATCATTTCGCCCCTATGCGAGGGTGAACCAATCCCCATCCATAAGAGCCGTGATCGAGGACTCTCCATGACAAAAGAGACGAGTGCTTCCTGTACAGAGATGCCTGGAGTTGGCCTCGTAAACAGGGCAATATGGAGAGGGGGGGCGCGACAGCCCATCCACACTTCTGCTCCTCTTCCACCATCGTGACGCGGCACGAGGTCTGGATACATATACAACCCCGTCCCCCAGATTAAAAAGTCGACACCGAAGCAAGGCAGACTCTATTATTTGGCGGCCAACCTGGCCTCGACCTTCCTCCTCTCGGCCTCCTTCACCGCAGCGATCTCCTCCCTCGTGGCATCGTGAGCCACGTGCACCTGGTTGAACGGATTCTCCTCGCTCTTCTCGAACTCCTTGCGCACGAGCTCGATGCGCTGCTGCCTCCGCAACCCCGGATGCTCCTGCTCGATCTCCGGCAACCGCCTCGCCTCGAACGCGGCATACGCGGCCTTGAACCGTCTCTCCGGGTGGCGGTCGATCTGGGTACTGCCCGGGTTGGCGGTCAGGGAGAGCGCATCGAGCGCGTTGTCGATGCCGGACGCGTTCAGGGCGGCGGCCTTGCGGCTGGCCGCCGGGGTGTTGTCGTCCAGCTGCGACAGGTCCAGGGTGCCGCGGGAGGACGGGGCGGCGGAGGATTTCTTCTGGGCGGACTTGTTGTTCTTGGGCTTGGAAGGCAGGGAGGCTTCTTCGGCGGCGAGGAGGGCCTCGCGCTCGGCCTTCTTGCGCGCGGCTTCGGCTTTTTTGGCTTCGGCGTCTTCCCTGTAGATTCCCAAGAGAGTTGTATTAGAGATGACGTCCTAGAAGAGGATGGGAGGGGAAAAAATAATAATGCCAGCAACTCACTTCTTAGCACTGCTCTTCGCCCCCTTCGACCACTTTGCGTCCTCCTCAGCGGCGCGCTTCGCGTCCTCGACAGCTTTCTTCTGAGCAGCGGCTTCGGCTTTCTACATCGAATAAATCAGCCTCCATTTTCGGTTCAAGTTTCGTAGTTGCGTGAAGACAAGCTCCCATCTTGGTGGCAAACACCTTGAAAAAAAGGCGGGGGCGGGGTTTCAACATACACGAGCGTTGCCAGCTGCCTTCTTGGAGTTTTCGCCTGCGGCCTTCTTTCCTCCCATCTTGGAATCTAATCGAAATAATCTAAGCTAGATATGCAAAAAAGGGAAAAAAGAATGAAATAAAACGGGTATCGAGGATGTTGTAGAAAGGATTCGGGAGCCCCTCCTACTCACTAAAATAAGTCCGAGTCCGATGAGCGGCGACGGCAATGACTAACAACCTTGAACCAGCAACAGGAACGGGGAAGGTCTCACGAGGGGTCGCCATGTGATTCGTGAAGCCCTTATTTCATCGTTGCTCAATTAAATGTTTTCCATCTGCTGTATATCTACGAGTCTGTAGTGATTGAAGAGAGGAGAGTTCGCACTTGTACAAAATTTTCATTCGTTTCCTAACAATAATGACCTCGAACATCTATATATACCCTGTTTGGACAGAAGACTCGACAGGGTCTCCTGCTTGCAGTTGCGATAGGCACAGCCGTCATTGGCGGACGAAGTGTAATGCTAAGGGTTCTGAAGAACGTAGATGTCTGGGCAACTTCCAGAATACCGTGCGAAGAGAGAGTTGAAGTTCGATATGACGACCAGGTCCGCGGAGGGGGCCTGACCGCCTTCCTTTCTACTGTAGCGGGGACGCGTCGCCTATAAGACCCATGACTTCAGCACCATCTCCTTCCCACCCCTCACCTGCACCGGCGCCAGACTCCAACCTGACTTCGTCCTCCGCGGTCACGTCGCTGTTCCCCGCGGTATATAACAGCTCGATGTTTGCATAAATGTTGACATGGTTAGGATGAGAGATGGTGATTGACGACTGGTTTTACCACGACTCATATATCTGGTCACTTGCGTTGTAATGGGAATCTATACGGGAGCCTAGGGCTGTTTCGAGTCCCATTGCCACAAAGCAGAACATAGGTTGATCTTATAGTAAGCCTTTCAGGAATCATATACGATGAGATTTCCATGTGGAGGGCTGTTCGACAATGTTCAAGGCTGCCGAGGGATTCCCATCCAAATGGATTGCAAAGGTGGAGCCCGAAATGTGCTCAATTCTGCGCGGCAGTCTCCAACCCCAATTGGCGGTCATTTCTCAAACACTGTGAATCACAGTTGCTCTGAACGTGCTCGTCATCGTCAAGTTACTTGTCAGTAATGATTCTATTACCGGTCAACAATGATGAATCGTGTTGCCGAAATGCTTCCCGCACTGCACGAGTCGAAGGACCTTGGTCGACACAATCACCTCACCAACAAGGTGTCTGACCATACTGGATGATATCGGACATAATATCATCAGTCCGAATGCGTGAGGACAAGTCCTTTGTCGTGCTTGAAAGGTATATACTATATACATGATCAATTTCCCGTCCATCGTGACCATCACGAAGCCATACCAAAGTATCAAACACTTGGAACGATGCGTGCGAGAAGACCAATCAAGGTTCCAGAGAAGGCCGATTTACCTCCATTTATTCCCCTCAAACCCCCTCGTTGGCCGAGATACACGGCCCAATACCTGTCAGTAGCTCCTACCTCCTAGGTCGGTAACGTACGTAACTACCTAGGTTGGTAATCCTGCAATCCACCAAGGACCTTGCGGACTGCCATAGAAATACCTGGAAGGGACCTCGACGAGTTGCCCCTCCTTTCCCCTCCTTCTTTCTCTTCCTTGCATTCTCGATTGTCTCGTATATCAAGAAACTACCTAGTACCTACTCATCTATCCAGAGTCATCGAGGCTATATACCATCCACACAATGGCTTCCGCGAAATACACCCTCCCTCCCCTCCCCTACGCCTACGATGTACGTTATTCCCCCCACTTTCCCCCCGATGCACACACTCACGAAAAAAAAAGGCCCTCGAACCCATCATCTCCTCCCAAATCATGACCCTCCATCACCAAAAACACCACCAAACGTACGTCACGAACCTCAACGCCGCGCTGGCCGCCCAGTCCACCGCCATGTCGTCCAACGACGTGCCCCAGCTCATCTCGCTGCAGCAGAAGATCAAGTTCAACGGCGGCGGCCACATCAACCATTCCCTGTTCTGGAAGAACCTGACGCCGCCCAACACGCCGGAATCCAGCATCGACGCCGCCGCCCCGACCCTCAAGCAGGCCATCGTCGCCAAGTGGGGGTCGGAGCAGGCGTTCAAGGACGCATTCAATGCAACCCTCCTGGGGCTGCAGGGCAGCGGATGGGGGTGGCTCGTGAGCAAAGGGAACAAGGGCGAGCTGGGCATCGTGACCACCAAGGATCAGGATCCCGTCGCGGCGGAGCAGGGAGGTGTCATTTTCGGGGTGGACATGTGGGAGCATGCTTACTACCTTCAGGTAAAATATTTCTCGCCGATATCGCTGGAACGGGGAACGATTGCTAACGCGGCGTTTGTAGTACCTGAACAACAAGGCTGGATATGTCGAGGGAATCTGGAAGATCATCAACTGGGCTGTCGCGGAGGATCGATACAAGAATGGAGTGGAGAGCTCTGCTCTTTTGAACGCCGTCCTGTAGGTGACTTTGTTCGATGCATGTGTGTTGGGCGAACATCGAATCTTGGGAGATATATACAAACCCAACGAATCAATAGTACCCAAGCTAGAAATAAGAAGCACATTCAGAATGTTTAGGGGTGCCATCACCAACACGAAAAGGAAAACCACCAACGCCATATCCCACTAACTTGCAGCTCAAACGACCAGTTGATTAGTTAAACCCAACGATCCCCGTCCCCAAGGTCTCCCCTTCCTCCGAGAACAACGTCACCTGCCGCCCGACGATCCCCCGGTCGGAAACCCCCAGATCCAACCGCTCCGGCAGCTCGAACTCCATCGCCTTGGTGCCGGCCGTGCTCGGGTCCAGCGAGAACAGGTGTAACGGTGGCGCGGCGGTGGATGTTGCGCGGGTGAGGTCGCCGTGGCGTCTGCAGGGCCCAATGTCAGCGAAGGCACTCTTACATACATACATACATACATAGACATATATATATATATATATATATATAACTCCGTAACTAGGAGATGATACTCACTCGATGCGTAACCCAATCCGCTTACACCGCTGCAACGTCGTCTGCGTGACGGCGTCGTCGAATTCGAAGATGGCGCGCGTGACCGTGCCAGCGCGCGACGATGGTCCGGTGGTTTCGGTTTCGCGGAAGAAGAGCGAATACGGACTACTTGGAGCGGACGGCGAGGAAGAACGAGAACGAGAGGACGATGGCGACGACGACGGTCCCGGTCCTAGTCCTGGTTCCTCGTGCGAAGCGGGAGGAGGGGGGAACATGACGGCGATTCGTCCGCCGGCGCTGGGACGGCCGATTCCGCACATGGTAGCAGTAAGTATATGCCGGGGTATACTAGGAAGAGACAATAAATCAAAGGAAGAGAATGAGTGATGTGCTATGATATGGGTGGAATTTTATTGTCCCAGAGGATGATGCTCTACATCCGGGGTCTTTAAATGAGGGAAAGAAAGACACTGCCCCCAAGGTTCCCTCTCCTTTCCCCCATACGGAAGTGAGCAGTATCGAGCACAATATCCCTGATATTCATTGCCCCAATGCCCACAGTGCCACACTGTAGTTATTGCCTGCGGCTGGATGGCTTCTGGCCTGCTCCCAAGGTTGCTCAAATATGCTCAAGAGGGTTCCACTAGCGGCATCTATGTGGGTCCGAACCACACGTCCGGGGCGGAACAGACTCATCGCTCTTTGTATTTTGGGCGCTCGCTCGAGACCGTCTCTTCCGTCGTGGGATCCGGAAGGTGATGTCTATCTGCTGTGTCGCTTCAGGCATCCGCGGCCATGCCGATAGTCGGGGGGATAGGCGGTTTGTGCTCTGGTAGCACTGAGAACGACAACACAATTTTCACACAACCCCTCAGCTAGGTAGCCATCACCGCATGCAACAGTGCAAAGTGCAAACGAGAGAGTTTCGGTGAGAATGGATGCGGAGAAGAAGTTGGAGAAGAAGGGATCGTCGAGATAAGCGGGCCTTACTCTAGTCATCCCTTACAATAGCGCCATTCCCGATAAGATAAGGATCCCATGATGTCACGGGTCAGCCGAGAGTGGTTAAGCTCCCAACCGAACATTTGTCCTCGTCGACTTTGGTCTTCCATTATCTGACAGAAGATTGGACTTGCATTGGGGATAGTGAGCATGGTGAGTTCTCTTCTCTTGTAGTGTTTTGACATGAATATGAAAAGTAGCCAGCGCTTGGGAGAACGCCGAGTTCCGAACCTACACTTTCACCAATGACGAGGATAATGCATCTATTGTCGAAACAAAGGATTCAAGAAAAAAACATGTCTATATCACAATATTGAAAGGTCGCCCCGCACACCACTCTTCCACAACTCGCTTCAGCATCCTCGACTGATTGACCCATGTCATCTGCGCTAACCAGGCCAGATGTGGTGTGACCAGCAAATTAAGATCCTTCGTATCATCCCTAAGCAACGGCGAGTTTTCCAGTACAGCGGGCTCTTCGCGGAAGACATCCGTTGCTGCCCCTGCAATTCTTTTCTCCTTCAGTGCGGCGACGAGTGCTTCTTCGTGGACGACACCTCCGCGCGAAACATTCACAAGCATAGCATGCGGAGACATGGCTTCAAATTCCGGCGTGGACAGGAGATTGCGCGTGGAGCTGAGTAGCGGCACCGCTACAAAAATCACGGTGCATTGTCGGATGATATCGGCGAAAGGAATACGTCCTTCATCGGAGACTGTGTTCGATGCGCTCGTGGCGGTGGGATCTTTCCGTCCCGATACCAGGACTTTCATGCCTAGGGCGCGAGCCAGCGTCGCGATTCTCTTGCCTACATCTTCGGTGAGCCTTTTTTTTTTTTCTCTGCCTGAAAACAAGGGATGCAAGGGGGCCGGCCTCCTTCGACTTACCCACACCACCATACCCAACAATCCCAACAACTTCCTCCTGGCACGTCAATGGCGGCTGTCCATCCGCATCAAGCATCTGATACATCAAAGTGCCTCGTTTCGGCCATTCACCCGCCCGGGTCAGTGTATGCAAATCCAGCATCTTCCGCCGAGTAGCAAAGTACATCCCAATCGCATGTTCGGACACGGACTCGACATTTGCATTAGGGCAATTGCACACCACAATCCCGCGCGCTTTGCACGCTTCTAGATCAACGCAGTCCGTGCCCGTCGCTACGACGGCGATGAATTTCAGACGCGGAGTAACTTCCGGGCTGAGTGCCACGGCGTCGATTCTGATGGCGGACAACACCAGGATGGATGCATCGTGGATGCGAGCGTGTAGTTCGGAGAGCGACGTTTTTTGGTATACGGTCGTGGTGTAGGTGAAGTTGTCGGGGAATTGGAAGTCCGGGACAGGAATAAAAGCGGCTTGCAGGAAGACAATGTGGTGGTTTGTTGGAGGTGACGGATTCATATTCGGCCAGTTGGGAAGAGATTTTAGTAGTCTACTGATTCCAATCTTTTCCTGGCACGTTGGTTACATATATTTGTATAACATGCAACGCTGACCGACCCCGCATGTCGTCGAGTCGCTCGTCTTGCGCCTTATCGATGACATTTTGTGGGTCTTTGCGACTATCGGTTTAGCGCATCTCCGGTCTAGTATAATCTGCCAACTGCTCTGCTTGCTGGTAAAGCTTGATTTTCAGATGCAGTTGTACTCTCTCTAAAGCAGCTATGTGCAGTGAGCAGCATCCACGGGATACCTAATTTTATTTCAATTAACTCCGACATGATTAAAGCGCACGACACAGAGCTCTCGATCCCAGATGGGAAATCTTGTTTCAAGAATAGCATGTTAATCCAGCTTCAACTAAAAACCAGAAACACAACACTGAAGTGAGAATCTACCCTTTTCCATTCACCTAACTACCACGGATTCAACAATTCTCTGATCAATCCCATGGAAGTCGAGAGAAAACTTACAGTTCTGACCTTTGCAGTCAACCTTAGGGCAACAGTGCCCGTAAATACAACTTTCATCATCACAGAAGGGACCTCTCCAACAGGGGCGCATTCTCGCCAACTGCTTCAAGGCGAGTAATTCCGAGCCTGTCTTTCTGGGCCCGTGGGGATACGAACATGAATTCCCATACTCATATATCCCAAGAATATGATATTCATTACAAAGCTTCTGAACTTTTAACCGGGTAACCAGTTGCTGGGAAACATGGAGTTTCGGGTCGATGCGCTGGCCCAAGGCATTTCGGGGGGTTTTTGGTTTGGTATAGGTACCGTTTTGAGCTTCATTATTATTAGCCAACCCACTCGGTAGAAGATCTGACGGATCCGGGGTTGCTGGACGAGTCCTGACAGCAGCTGCATAGTCCGGCACTGGCGTTCCAGGCGCAGTCGATGAAAACGAGACCTTTCGAGTACGGAGCTTTGCGGTACGGAAGATGCCCGGAAAGAAGGTATTGTCGGGCCTCTGGGCTATTTCCTGGAGCTCTCTTTCGAATGGCGGGCCTTTTAACAAGGTAGATTTTGGGGGAGTCAACGTGCGGACCCAGCAGTCAATCTTTTTTTTACAGTGGTTAACACTCGTAATCAGGCAATGCCCATTTGACCATCCACTCTGACAGAAGCACCTCTTCAGCAATCGGTCGCTCTTCCGGCCGGAATGATAGCATCCGGCGCATCAAGTCTAGAAACGCAGCTTTCTCGTTTTCCTTCATAATCTCACCTCCCACCCTCCGTCCCCATTTCTGCACACCCATCTCAAATGACTCCTCCAGTGTAGGCCACCTATTTTCCCTGTGTGACTCCGTCGGACACCCATCCTCATCGAAAAATCGGGCTCATCCTTCCCAACTCTGCCACCACCCGGACGGCATCGGTCCCAGTACATCGATATGCTGAGACACGATCTCATCCTCGTCCACAAAATCCGTGCTAAATATTGCCTTCATTCCGACAATTTCCCAGATCGCCGTAGCCAGACTCCAGATGTCCGAGGGGTATGCGAGCGAGGTCTGCGATTCGAATTTGGCTTCTGGAGCTCGAAATGCGGCTGGAATATGGCAGTCTTGCCCGAGACGAGTTTCCGTAGCAGGGGAAAACGCCTCGCCAAAGTCACTTAGAAGAAGCAGCTGCGCGTCGGGTAACGAGAACTTCTCCGCATATTTCCCTAGGAACAGCGGCACAACGGCCTTGGCTGGGGCATTCGGGGGTAATAATGGTTCTCCGTCACATCGTGTAATGGGGACCGTCTCGGGTTCGCCGTATTTCTCATATAAGTGCTCAATAGAAAGGTCATCGAAACCCGACGGGAGCTTGACCAAAATATTGCTTAAATGAATATCTACATGGAAGGGATTTTGAAAAATCAGCCGACTGGTATGGAAACCTAAATATGCCTGGCATCATTCGTCATGAACAAACCTCCATGAACATAGCCTTGTGAATGTGTATAGGCAACGGCCTGTGCAAGTCCATACGATAGTGCTCGAGCAACTTCGAGGGAGAAAAGACGGCTAAAAGAGATCTCTCTCAGGTCGCATTGTGCAGGGGTCACCGTGTAGCATGTATGTATTCCATTAGGGCCTTGCACTTTGAATTCATCTAGCAAAACAGGTACTAAACCACGCCCAGGATGTACGGGCGAAGACGACGGAAGCGCAGCAGACAGAGCCTTGAGGACTTTTGTCTCGTGCGGAAGCGAGTCCGCGATGTTGACCTTGACAGCAACATACCGCTTGAGATGAGTATCTCGGGCAAGCCAAACCTTCGAATACCCCCCAAAGCCAAGTTTGTCTGCAATGTGATATCGGTCATGGAGCACATCCCCGACCATAACGGGATGATAACCTCCAGGCTGATATTCTTCAAGTGTCTCCACACCCTTGATCCAGTTGTACTCGATGCGATGATTCTCGGCCATTGTGGAGCCCAGCCGCCCAAAAGATCCCGATCCGAGCTTCCTTCGACGCCAAATGGATTCGAAAATAGGAGCTGAAGATCGAGATGGGGACGCTGCAGTAACGGCGAATGATTTCAAGCAACGTGCCATGGCAGATTGGACGAATGGCCAGGGAGCGCTCTGGCTGTCTTTTGCACTGTTTGCATTATTTCAGAGGCATTGGGTCAAACATCTCCCGCTCGTTCATAGGAAGCGAAGCTAAGGCTGGACCAGAATAGCAAAGAGCGATGAGTAGCGCTCATATTGAGTGAAACATGATGGTGGACATTTTAGTTATAGCGAACCTGCCGCAAGGGGTCCGGATTCAAGTTATTCCTCGGCCGAAACTAAATGGTCGGGGCATCAAAACAAACCCACTTCAAGTACCCCACCGCCCGGAGTCTCGCATGTTCTACCTTTCATTCATCCACCGTCTCTATGCTCGATTTAACTCAAGGACAGTGATTGCTTCCAAGCTATAGTACATATCCTTTAAGCTTTTAATACATTTCTTGATGAGACCTACGAGCTAAAAGGAGACAAGAAGCCACAATGAAGATGAATTGACTCTATGCGGAACGCTATCTATGAAGACACATGGAAGATGATGAACTCTCTATCCCCAACTGGGGGTGAGCGATCAGCATAAAGGCTGGATCGCTCACAAAGGAACCACAAGCGAGCTGCACGTCTCTGAAAGAGATGCACATGGTGCATATCTCTGAAAGAGATGTGTAGCAAGCAAATGCGAACTGGAAACATGCAGACATGCAATGCGAAGCAAGAAGCCAAGCTACATGCAAACAAGCCCTGCAGGCAGGAGGCCGAGCCACATGGAAAGTGCTGGGAACCAGCAGGCTCCAACATTAAATGAATTTTATATCTAAGCTTCAGGACCCCTTGGATAATTTTCGAACCTGCTGATCTTTCTTCTCGTTCGTCCAATTGGCCATTGTGACTTGGATATCCAAGGGACCTAGCCAATACTAGATATCCTCTACATAATGGCCATCCAGCATAAGGTCGCTGGCATTTCCGAAGATGAAACTTCGCCGCTCGAGCTTTCAGCTGTCAATGAACTGGATAATGAGAACCGGGTGAGAGTCCTGGCTATCATCGATAGATTCCGCGAGCTTGGTATCAATGAAGACATTTCCCTTCCCCAGGTAAGCCTCATTAAAAAAAAAAAAAGAAAAGAAAAAAAATCCGGATCCTGGGTACATGACGCTGACAGATATTTTTCAGCTGGTTGTCGTCGGAGATCAGTCAAGCGGGAAGTCATCCTTATTGGAAGGCTTGACAGGACTCTCATTCCCCATTGCCTCTGATCTTTGTACCCGTTTTGCAACGCAGATTGTGCTTCGTCGCACACCTGCAGCGGATGCAGAGGTTAAGATCTCCATAATCCCTGGCCCTGAGGCTAATGCCGATGACGAAGTAAGAGAGAAACTGTTGAAATTTGGTTGTATTCTGGAAGCGAAAGACTTTGGGAGCTCAGAGTTCACGGCCGTTCTCGACAAGGTACAGTTCCAAGCGGTTGCATGCAAAACAACGTTCACATCTTTTCTAGGCTGCGGCGTGTCTGGGGCTTCCTACGTCCCAGACAGAGAGCCTGGAGGATGTCAAGAAGCGATTCTCGGACGATGTCTTGAAGATCGAACTCTCGGGCCCAGAACATCGGCACCACCTTTTGGCATGCTTGCATCCGTGACGCACAAGGTATGCCGTGAAAATGGAAGCTTTGGGAAGTACAAATGCTGTCTGTGGTGCGTTTGGGTCATCCGGACTCTTATAAGAACCATAGCCGGCTCGATATCTCCAGGAGCTGGTCCAGTGCTTCTCAGGTGCATAAAGGTCCTTCAGCTCTCTCTCGAAAAGTTTCGAAATCTGCAATTGGGAAACAGTCAGACACGTACTTTTACAGTTGCAGCTGTGTCGCAACTTACGAGCAACTCGCCCAAAAACGTGTCCTCCTGCTGAAGGAGATTTGGTAAAGTCATAAAGACTGTCTTGGCCCCCGTCACTTCGTCCATGTGCACTCGACCTGGATGCGTTCTGATACTGCGGTCGATATTGACATCACTATGAGCCCCCAGACTACTCCCATCACCCGGCAAGAAGATCATCTGCGCAGGCTCTCTTCGAACTTTGCGTCTAACTCGCTTTTGTAGGAAGTCCCGAAGCGAGTCTTTTGGAAAGCCGGGGATCTCTATAACCGAGGGTTTGCTAGCCGGAGAAACAGCCGCAGGAGTTCTCCGACTATGACCATGGGGCCTATCCATCTCGCGCGTTTCACGAAGCGATTGTCGTTGACGGGATGGGTCCGATTCACTAAGCTGCAGTCTTGGTAGAGCCAATTTCTCCTGCAGTCTATAGCCGGACAGCTGCGGCGCTTTGGGCTGCTGGTCTTCCAACAGTTGTCTAGTCGCACGAGGCAGTTTCTCAGCCGGGCGGGGCTTCGGGGTCAGTTCAACTTGCTGTCCCTTCTCCTTCTGCATGGGAATATCTAGCCTATATTTCTCCTCCTCCACGAAATCAATGACCTGGTGGTGTAAGGACAACATATCATCCTCGTCGATTCCGCCACGAAAACATGCATCTCTCGATATTTCTGGTTGTATATCCTGCTTCAGACACAGGAGAATCTTCGCACCGGATTCAGCCCTTGGCTCTCGTTGCTAATTATCTTGACTTGACCCGGGTCTTAGCATCGTGGAATCTTCCGATATTTCAGTGTTGCTTCCCTTCAGTTCCATGGGCTCGTCTTGACCATTCGCAAGCTCTCCCATATCTTCATGTATCTCATCCTCGCCATGCACATCGCCATCTCCTTCAACCGCATCTTCTTCAACCTCGTTGGAAGGCTCCGGTATTTGACCGGTGGTTGATACCGCCGCGTTCTCAAGGCTACTTCGAGCCACTGCATACCCCTCAGGCTCACACGAATATTCGGTCGTAGAGCCAGTCTGTTCTTCTGGTTGAGTCTCCCCTGGCGTGCTTTTTGGGCTGGATAAAGATACATTCTGTGCCTGTCCTGACACGAGTCTCAACCCTCCACTCCTCTTGATCATGATCGGCGTGCCACTGGTCGTTCTGTCCTTCGCTGTCGAGCGTGCTGAGACTTTAGCTCGGTACTGATCACCGTTGCGAATAGCTTCCGGATGCATTGAACCAGTTATACCATTTGCCCCATCCGAGATAGGTCTTCCTCCCCATACATCCCCTTTTTTTTGAGGCAGTTGGTATTCCATGTCCCTAGTATATCCTAGGTTGGTAAGCTTTTCTCCCACATAGTCAAGATTTTGGGCCAGTGTATCCTGCGCCAAAGCGCGCTCCGAGATGCTATAAAGCCGAGAAAGTTGATCCGCGAGTTCCGAAGGGAAGATTTGACGGTCGATGCAGTTGTTGGTGACACATATTTTCAGGTCATTTTCATCGTCCGTCAAAAGACACTCGACTTTCAGCTTTTGCGTGGTAATGGTTCGACCGCCATGTTCAACTGTCAGGGCCGAAAAGATTTCATCAACCGAGTATAGCTGAGCCGTGAATAGTTTTTCTATCATCCTGTGCATATTGGGCGTTTCTTTGGGTATCAACCTGCGAGCCTTTGATCAGCGGGCGAGAGATATGTTATCGCAGCTCAACTCACCGACTCATGAGCTTGATTCTGTCCAGGAACTTCCCTGTCGTTAAGCTTCGGCGGCGAGGGTTCCTATCCTCATAGAATATCTTATTCGTAACTATAAGCCTGCGGGAATCAAGGCCGAATGCGATCCTAATGTTAGGCATATCGGAGAAGGCATCATACGTGAAGGCAAGAAGGGCGAGCTCCTTGCAAAAGAACGTACGTAGACGCTCATCCCGAATTTGCCAGGTATCAGAGGCGCTCATCAGGACAAAAACATTGGGGTTCGATGGCTCGCGGACGGGGAATATCTTCCATCCCTTCATCAAAGTCGATGTGAATGCATCCACACCCGCCCAAAGGCTGTCTGCATCCTGTAATAGTCCCAAGATATCTGTTAATACCGTTGGCTTGCACTCGGCAATCTCCCGCAATAGCAAATCAGGTCCTGCATTGCGAATTTTGAGGATTTCTTTGAAGAGCAGCTCATTATCCGGATACAACTCCTGGAGTTTGGGTGTATGCCTCAAACTTTTCGGGCCTGTCCAAATGCACCCGTCTCCCGGCCGTAGCCAGGAATCTGGAGCTCCCAATTGTAAGCTTGGCAAGTATATGAGACCGTCATTCTTGAACGCTAATCTATAAGATTCAGTGAGCCAAGACCATCAAACCAGGAGGCTACAATCTCACCGAATGAGGTCCCTGCTTCCTTCACTCTTGTCCTGAATATCTGCGTACATATCGGAAATCCGCAGACAGTCTGTTTATTCTCGTCGCCAGCCGTGGAATGCGCCAGATTCCAAAGTTCAATCGAAGCCACTCGAGGAATTCGGATTTGTCCCCGCCACCAACACCAAGATAATCTTTATGCAGGAGCTCGATTTTGGGGGACATTCCCTGAAGCATAACTGCTGCCGAGTCGGGTTCGCTGGACCGGATGTAAACCGCGGATGTCGGACGAGGCTCATTTTGCTCGTTTAACACCCAGAGAGTCCGCTCGTGATCCTTATTCGTCCGCTCATGCTTGAAAAGAAAGTACAGCTGCTTGGCTAAGTCCGATACTCGGTTGTCTTCGAGTCGATAAGGCCCCCGGTCGGCTTGCCAGTACAAAACCGTTTGCCGCTCAATGATCAATTTACACACAATAGCAGGGTCGTATCTTTGAGCCCCGGCATGTTCGAAAAATATCACCCGGTCCGACCCTGATGCGCCACCCACAGCATCCGAGCTGATTTCGAAGATTGCAAGTCCGCGTGGAACGTTTCCTGGAATCGGGGGGAAGAAGACGACACCGTCCGTGCTGGAAACCCATTTATTGTCTTGGAGCGGTAGGATGGCAAGTCTGCGAAGCGAACTGCGAACCCTTTCACCTCCGGGGTTTCTCATGAGTTGGTTCACGGCTCTTGCGAGACTTTGATGCCACTCGACCGGCTTATCTTGCACTCCGTGGTTGTTGACAAGCCGAACAAGGTCATCCATGAACTCCTCCGCGGAAATTTGTTGCACGCCGAGTCGTTGGAGGGAGCACCAGTCCTCGTGTGAATACTTTGTGGAGAGATACCGGTCCCTCGTATCTGTCAGAGGAACTCCATTTGAGTCTCTTAGTTCACGAGGGATGTATCGAAGCGACGCTGGTATGGCCAGTAGCCCCTGGCCGTTCTCATCAAGACCCTCGCACAGTAAGACCCGTTCTTCGGCCACGCGATATGGGATTCGGTTTTTTGCGTTTTGGAACAGGCTTTCCTCGAAGCTTATGTCCGGGAGGAATCTAAACCAGGGATATTCACGTCGGTGCGCCACTATAGTTTCGACAGCTGCTGTAAATGCATCTGGCAGCGATTCGCATATCTTTAGATTCCACTGTCTGGATGATGAGATCTCCTCTCGGCTTGTCGGTAGAAGGAAGTCTCCTTGGAGAAGGAACTAGCCAACGTCAACCAGCGCCGGATGAGGAGTGAACATTAACTTGCAGTGAAGCCATAACTTCGCACCGGTAGGAATGCATAAACGTCCTGACTTTCCAGTACTGGCTGGCCGGAATCGTCGACTGGAAATGCCAACTTGATGTCGGACTCGAATCGCCCTGGCCGTTTTGTTTCCTCCGGCATATCATGGATCTTGTAGAGACAAACGAGATAGTCTTTCATTTGGGGAGTGGAGAATTTCTCACCAGTGAACGTCAGTCTGGTCATCGGCAGTCCATCGCTAGACGTTCGATCTTCTCGCCCAACATTGTAACAGACCCTGTCCCCTGACTCGAGTTCGATGTGCAATCGAATCTGTCGCAGTTGATGGAGGAATATCAGAACCTTGCCCCCCACGTGGTGCAATCCGTTGAACACTCTTCTTTCGCGAATCTCCGGTCGAAGTTGAAAATACATGCAAGTATTTGCGTGCCGTGCTCCATCAGGAGGGTCTTCCCATATCGGTCTCAACATTCCCATTTGGATGGACGAATCAAACTTGAACGTGTAATCTTTCGAGGCGATCCCGACACAGCCCGCAACACTAAAGACCGATTTAAAACCGACCCCTTTCTCCCCAGTCGACTCCACCTGGTTTTTCTTCGTACTGAGTCCAAGATCGCAGATCGCCTCGACTTGCTCCCTTGTGAACCCAAGCTCGTTGCAGTCGGTGCGGAGACAACGATCTCGGTATGACAGAGCCAAGGTTGGTGTACTCCCCTCGGCGTACTGGTTATCGTCAGCATTCTGAATCAACTCGAGGATAAAGTGCGTCGAGGTCGAGTAAATATCTTCGCTGAAGCTGGAACTCATCGACAGTCAGACGGAGCTCTCATGTTGAAAGGTGCATGGGAGCCTTAACAAGTTCAACACCCGGTCAATAAGATTTGGGGCCTTCTCAATCTCCAGAATGTCTTTATATTGTGCACTAATGTCCTCGATATGCTCCTTTGCAACGTCTCTCGAACTCTTGGCTGGAATTTGGTTCCCATTCATCCTGGTGAGTGCTCCTCGCTGATTTCCTCTTGGAAAAGTCCTCGTGAGAATAGGCTCAGGCTGGAGACGCTGTGGCAGTCATTTTCTACAGGATTCTGTGCAGCATACGGAGTATAGCCAGGGGTGCGCTCATTGGCCTTGAAGGTTGATTTGCCATTCCGGCGCGAGGCTGAGGCAACCCTCGACTCAGACGCTGACACGTGTTGTCAGGACTGTTTCCGCAAGGCTCCGGGCGTAAATGTGAGAGAATTTGTAAGATCGTGCATGATTGATAGCGCGGTGCGTAGAAGGTGCTTAACGAAAGACAGATCTCGACTCAATCTACATAATAATTGGCTGAAAGCCGACGGATTCACTGGCTTCCCTCTCAACGGCTCTTCCTTCGCTAGTGGTCTGCGACGCTGATGATTGATTCCTTGTTGATTCCGACGGAGTACCGTCCGAATACTTGTAGCCAGGGTTCACCAATCCCATCCGGAGTGCCCAGTCGACCCGACCGTTCTTCTCGCGAATCAGTTCATCGGCCATATCAAGTCTTCTTGTGTAAGCCTTTGGCTTTCCTTGCAGGCCGACGAGTATTCCATTCATGAGAAGTGATTTTGTCCCCTGGTTTACCAGGGCAAGGAGACCAGCGGAGATGATCAGCAATAGAACCAAAAGAAACTTTCCAAATTGTGTCGCGTTGCTCGCCAACGCCGCATTGACATACACCAACACCGTTGCGAAAGCAGCTACCCAGTTCTCGACATTAGTCATGTCACGAAGCCATTGACCTGATGTGGCGTCTTTCAGATCATTGATGGACCCTTGCATCCTGATCCACCGGTCTTGGCTCATGAGAACAAGCAGGTCGCCTTGTCCGTCTTCACGAGCACCCTTCCAGCCCAATTGGTTGCGGCGCCGGATGATCATGACGTTGAGAAGGCGGGCAAGAGCCAGAATCAACAGCACAAAAAGACCCCACCAGTCTTTCATCAGGATGAGGATGATCATGACAGCAATGGTAAGAGAGATGGATACGAGATAGAGCAGAATAGGGATCGGTTTCGCATTCTCAAACGTAAATAGCTTCGACCAATAACGATATTTCTGCTGCAATCTTCTGATATTCGTGACCTTGACTGTTGTCAAATGGCCTGTTCGTCCGATAGTTTGCAGATAGTGTACCGTGGCTTGGTTCTCGATGCGAAAGACATAACCGCTGTTCATGGCTGCGGCGGCGGGGTACTCGCCTTTATTGAGGTCGGCGGCATGTTGCTGCAGATGGAGTCCAGGACATAGGATTAGACAATCCAGAAAGGCAGAAGTACCGGTTAGAGCCGTTCGCTGGGAGATGGTGGAAATGTCTGCGAGGGAGACCACACCAGCAAGGTCGAGAGATACGTCGGGAAACTTGGGTTTAATCCAGCCTGCAATGTGATCTCGCTGTTGCGTAGTGGAAGTAGAAATTAGCATCATGAATCTCACTTTGCGGTTGGTAAATAGGTCAGCGAAAGAAAGTGGCAACCAACCCTGGTTGGGATGTACATGGTCGCAAATGCCTTCAGCCTCGTCATCCAGTGCGGGGTTTGCTCCAAGACCATCCGGACGGCGTCGAGGCTTTTGCGGATATATTCCACCCTGGGTGGTCCATCTTTATCATGTCTTGTCTGACAGGCGGTTTGATCTCGGAGTTAGTTGGTCGATATGCACCTTGTTCGACTCGGTGAGGAGGTTGTCAGGCATCTGTCATCCTTGGGCAAATAGACATTAGCCACGGAGCTCTCAGTCTAAAATTTCTCCTCATCGAATCAGAGGAAAGCACGATACGAATGTACACCTGGCTGAGGCAACCAGACTTGCATTCTGAACCCGAAGCTGCATCTGCTCTCTGTTGCAAGTGCGGGTGCCTTTCCCGGTGTGGATGAAATTCCCTGAGCTAAGGTCCAAGCTGGTAGAAGTAAACATGCTACCATGCCATGGTCTGATTCAGGCAAGTTTGTAATAGATACAAACCTACGGGAACGGGAGGCACAACTGCGGAAACTCGCAGCGTCCTCCAGAAAGCACAAGGGTCAGCAGTACCCGTGTTCCTCGGGACAATTGATTTGGATATGACCCTATTTCCTACATGGAGCTGGTGCGATCTGACATGGGAAGGGAAGAGAAAGAAAAGGGGAAAAGAAAAAGACTCCATATGATGATGCTATCGACTACCTGCTGCTAGTTACCTGCTGCCTGCTAACTCCAGGAGAGAGAAAGACGAAAGGCTTGCGGGACGGCGAGGTGGTGGAGAAGGCCCTCCGGCTAAGCCCGAACGGGCCTAGCGCCGAGAACCTCACTCCAACAAGGAACGAGATAAACAAATTCACCAAACAACCTCCGAACATGTCACAATTTACTATCTCGTCCGTTACGAGTTAGAACTCCGTCTCGCTCGACTGAAGGGAAATATTGCCCGACACAGCTTCTTCTGTGGACAGATTGTCCTGTTGTGCAACAAGAAATATATATTGAGAGGCGGAAGGAAGAGATGAAAAGATGCTTGATCTCTCTATACTGAAGGCTCTATGGAGCGAGGCTATATAGGCGCTGGAGGCGATCCGTGTATTATAGAGATACTATATGTTATCTAGATATGCAGAGCTAATAGGCCGAGGCCCGGAGGATATAATATCTTTAATACACCCCCTGTCGGCGCCGCGCTATATATATAATATAATGCCTTTCTAATTTCCTAATCAGGCAATTTAGTTATCCTCTATAAAGTTATATATATCCATTTCCGCACGAAATTATTAAACCGTGAAGTGGTGATCCGTCTCGTGTTTTTTTTGTACTTATAAGCGATATCTTCCTCCCATGGCAAGTCTGGGAGCTCATTAATCCGTATATAGATTATAGTCGTGCTTATAAGTGATGTCTTCCTCTAATATAGAAGCAATCTCTTCCTCGATGTCTCTTCCTTCTAATTGTAGAACTATATCTTTACGGAACCGATATCTTTTTCCTTTCCGTAGAGGCGATCCTTTATCGTCCTAACTCCGGCGTTTTAGGATTCTGGAATTTATAATCCGCCCTCGGTTTCTGTAGGCGATTTAGCGATCCTTTCCCTTCCTAATACCGGCATGCATAATTTTGGAGGTCTTCTCCCTTATAATTACTCGGTTTCTATAGGTAAGGTATATCCTTTTCCGTTATCTTGGTCCGCGTTTAGTGTCTATAGGTGGTAATCCGAGATTAAGCGTATTAGGGTGTCGTGGCACGAGAAAAATAGGGATCCGTAGATATTAAAAACGGTCAAAGATTCATAAAGATTGAGGTGCGTGGTACGCGTTGAAAAGGGGTTAAAAGGAACACCCAAAAAAGATATATCATACGCGTTGAGAAGGGGTCAAAAGAAGACCAAAAAGGATGCGTTGTGCGCGTTAAAAAGGGGTCAAGAATACTTAAAAAGGTATTAATAACGCTTAAGTATGAAAACTCAGGGGCCCGTAGATAGTAGTTAACTATCTACGGGCCGCGAAGGGCGCATAACCTATCGAGAGGTGAAAGGAAGAGATAAAAAGATGCTTGATTTCTTTATACTGAAGGCTCTATAGAGTGAGGCTACATAGGCGCTGGAGGCGATCCGTGCATTATAGAGATACTATATGTTATCCGGATGTGCGGAGCTAATAGGCTGAGGCCCGGAGGATACGGTATCTCTAACAATATACGACTCGGTTTGCAGATATCTACATGTACGGGGACTTCCGCCACACCAATATAATATATCAAGTTATCAACGAGTCCTGATTATTGACTTCCACCGCTCGAGGTTAGATCGTCAACTGAAGAAGCGTGTAGACGGGATAGTATGACAGCAATTTATGTTTCTCGAATGCCAATAGGGTGATAATCTAAAGACTTGCAGACTGAATTTTTAGGAACTTTATCTATCCTATACCTCACAAAATCTGAAGGCAGCGGATGATTATCATACTTTAAGTTTCGAGGACGATCTTCCATTCAGCGCATCTCCGGCCAGATGAAAAGCTTTATATATATCTTTCGATTATAGCTTTCTTTTAGATATATACTCAATAAGCTGAGGTATTTAGTATTTGATATCTCCTTATATTAATAAATTAATCAGCTCGCATCCGCCCTTGGTGACTTATTCAGTGAAGACGGCAAGATATATATATATATATGGCTTACAGACACCCAGGCAGGAAACCACAACTACGATTCTACGCCAACGATCGAACAAGACCTTACATGAACGGTAATAGTTTCTACCAATCCCAAAAAATACAAAAGTACAAAAATAAATCAAGCTTCATATCAAATAACCTACACTCACCGCCATCATCCACAACATCCACATCCGTTATGGGCGATGGTGAGGAGTTGTCTTGAGAGCATTGAATTGCAGTGCTTAGCTGGGTAAGGGACCGGATTACTGTGAGAGGAAGGTACGAGATCACTAGAGATTCTGTTCCTACTTCGTTCTTCCAACGGTAGGTACTTGCCTACCTAGGTAGGTAGTAGGTACTGTACCTCCACTGGTAGCTTCCTTCCGAGACGTCGGTAAGTTCCGGGAATCATTCAACCGTTCAACCGTTCAACGTTGTCCTTAATGGCTTCGACGCGTACTTACCAAGTTACTACTCGCAAAGAATGCTAAGAAGCCGCGAAAACACGTCTATCGAAATGCTGAGGTTAGGATCTCGCAACTGATTTCCACGCCTATGACTGTCGTGTCTATCTCGGTCAACATTCTGACTGGGCTCCTTGCATACCCCTCCAATCCACCACTCCTTGATTCAGCAACGATCCTCACCACCTGAAAACCTCCGATCTTTCCTCCAACGGTAAACTTGGCAGGAGGAAATATTGACGATCGTCTGGATCTTGCAATTGATTGACGGATAATTCTTCCACGGTCCATCCCTACAAATACCAACTATCCAGGGAGCTTCCCTCTTGAAAAAACGACATGTCGGCAGGCGCATTCCAGTGGATTTAGGATTATTTTCACATCAACAGTTGACCAAGATTCGCTTCCAAGTCCTACATTCCGGCAAAACACAGAGTTGTCAGTAAGCTATTGAGGATCACTACCATGTCGGATCGACGAAGGTGATCTCGCGTAGGAGATGGGACACTTTATAATGAACGGAAGACGGCTCTGTTCATGAGCTTTTCGTAACCATCCCACAGTCATTATCCGGTAGTCTGGAGAAAGAAAGGGTCTATCCATCCATCTCCGTCACGAGACAGTCATTCCTTATTAACGACAGACCAAAATGCATTTCTCCAAGGTAGGTTGGCCATCGATGCCCTGGATGACCTCGATTGCATCGAACTCGTCGCTAATCGGACTATACAGTTCTTCGCCGTGGCAGCTACTCTCGCTTACGCCCCTGCCGTCTACAGTTACGCCGTCGGTCAAGCCACCCTCTCGTACTACGAGCAGTGCTCCATCGGTGAAGTGCCTTTCAACCAGGAGGCCCAGCACGACGAGAGCGTTGCCGTCACCGCAGACCAATGCGCCAAGCTCAAGCTCCAGAAGCGCATCAAAGATGAGGCATACACCGTCAGCGGCTGGCTCATCACTGGCGACACCAAGAAGAAGTGCCACGCCATCACCGTCTACGAGGGCGAAGACTGCGCAGGAAGACCCGAATACATCCTGCCCTTCGACAAGGGCGAGGAGCACGCCACGGGCGAGTGCCTGAAGCTCTCGCCCAAGTTCAAGGAGTACGTTTCCTTCAAGCTCGAGTGCCCCGAGGAGCATGGACACAAGGACATTGCCCACGCCGGAAAGAGCCCCTTGGCAGAGGGTCCTTTGGCCGGTCCGAAAGAGAAGAGTGGTACTGGACTTCCTGGACTAAGCGCGTTGGGCTTGTAAAACGACCGCACCGAGTTGATTGAGTCTGAGGATATTTGGGAGGGAGGAGGTGGAGACTCTGGGAAAAAAATATAATGATGCACCATTGCACACTCTCATTTCATATGTTTGACAGATTTACTTGGTTTTCTAATTCGTTATACCCTTTTTGTTGAGGGTTTTCCGTAGCCGACGGATCTCATTGTTTTTGACCAGCTTGGGCAGTATTTCATCTTAGTTAAAGGCATAACTAAATAATCAAACGAATTACTCGAAGGACTGATCAAAAGTAAAAGTGCAAGGATGAGGGCAAGACACTAGACTAAGGCTCTCGGACTGGGGCCAGAATCCGATCGAAGCAGCCACGCCTTCCGTTTAGATTTCGTTCTTTCCTTTTTTTCTTTCCCCTCACAAGTTCAAACTGACATCACAACCTGTCGATCGCTCCTCCACTCTTTCCCTTCTCTTACTTATCATTTCTTTCTTTTCTTGATCTTCTATCAACTCTCCTCCTGCTGTATAATCTCTAGTTAGCATTTTCATTTATTTCTTGATCTTTACCACTCGCCATTGCCCTCCCAAAGATGGCTGGCGGGCGATCGGCGTCATTCGAGCGCCTGATCCCATGGCTCTACGACTTCGTCCTGTGGATCTTCACCTTGTGTCTCGATCTCTTCTTCCGCCAGATCTACCCCCGCGGGGCCTGGAGAATCCCCGAAAAGGGCCCTGTCCTGATCGTGGCAGCGCCCCACGCCAACCAATTCGTCGACTCGGCCATCCTCATGCACTTGCTCAAATCGCAGGCGAAACGCCGCGTATCCTTTCTAATCGCAGAGAAATCCATGAAAGAGCCCTACGTCGGCACGCTGGCTTCATGCATGGGTGCATTGCCGGTGGTTCGTGCGATGGATCAGGCCAAGCCAGGCCGAGGAACCATTTATCAGCCCCAGCCGGAGAACGATCCCACCTTGATCCATGGTATAGACACGGACTTCACGCAGAAAGAGTTCATGGTCAATGGGTCGATCATCATTCCGAGTCGGAGTGCCGGCGGGTCCGAGACGGGCTCGATCGCTGAGATCATCGGGCCTCGGGCGTTAAGGCTGAAGAAGCCATTCAAGACGTTAGAGGACCGGGGTTCCCCGTTCAAAGTGGCTCCCCACGTCGATCAGAGTCGCATGTTCGATGCTGCCTACGAAGAACTCTCGCGCGGTGGATGTATCGGTGTCTTCCCGGAAGGTGGAAGCCATGATCGATCGAGTCTCCTGCCCTTGAAGGCGGGGGCGGCATTAATGGCCCTAGGCACGCTTGCGCGCGACCCTCACTGTGGATTGTCGATTGTTCCGTGTGGGATGAACTACTTCCATGCGCACAAGTTCCGATCCAGGGCGGTGGTCGAGTTCGGTCGTCCGATCCACGTTCACCCGGACCAGATCGAGGCGTTCAAGGCCGGTGGGAGCCTCAAACGCAATGCCATCGGGTCGCTGCTCGAGACCATCTACGACGGTCTGGCGGCCGTGACGCAGATCAGCCCGGACCACGAGACCTTGATGCTGGTGCAGTCGACGAGGAAGCTTTACAATCCGATCAGCAAGAAACTTCCGCTGCCGCTGGTCATTGAGTTCAATCGCCGTCTCCTCAAGGGATATACCCAGCACCACGACGACCCTCGCGTCCAACGTCTCAAACGAGCCGTGTCCGATTACGGTCGTCGCTTGGAAGCCCTAGGAATCAAAGACCACCAGGTCGAATGGGGCAACGTGGAAGAGAAGCCTTGGTGGCTCACGGTCATCATCTTGATCTACAGACTCGGCAAACTCGTCCTTCTCAGCATCGGCACGTTACCGGGCCTCCTCCTCTTCTGGCCGGTCTTCGTGACCGCGAAGATCATCTCTGAGAAGAAACGCCGCCGGGCCCTCGCCGCCTCCGTCGTGAAACTCCAAGGCCACGACGTCGTGAGTACATGGAAGATCCTCGTCGCCATGGGTCTCGCACCCGCGCTGTACACATACTACACCGTGATCGTCACGGCCTGGCTGCATTACAACCGCCGAGACGGCTATTACTCCCATTCCGTTCCCTGGTGGATGGTCGCCCGAACATACATCCCGGACGCTCTCCCTCTGTGGATGTTCGCGATCGGCTTTTTCGCGCTGATGATATCCCTCACGTTCGCCGCGCTCCGCTTCGGCGAAATCGGCATGGACATCGTGAAATCCTTACCTCCGTTACTCGTCGCGCTGAACCCGTGGTCGTCCCCTTCGCTCATCAAACTCCGCTCCCACCGCGAAGCCCTCGCCGCCCAAGTCACCGACACGATCAACAGCCTCGGCTTCGGATCGCTGCCCGACATCGACGAGGAAGGCATCCCCGCCGACCCGTACGTACCGGATGCCTACCAATCGCATCTGAAAAGCATGCCGCCGAGCGAGCCGGAGAGTCGGGAGCCCAGTCGCAGTCGCAGTCGGTCGGCGTCTGGTGCGAGAGGAGGGTTGTTCAATCGGGGTGGCGACCTCAAGGCGCTCAGTGCGATCAGTTCCCCGGGTGATCTGAAGGAGGTGGATCGGAAGATCAAGGACGCGTTGAAGGAGCGGGGGAGGAGGAAGGAGGACGAGGGGAGCGGCATGGCCACTGGGGAGACGATCCTGAAGTATACGGGTGCGTATAAGAGGGAGGAGGGGAAGAAGGAGAGGTAGGCATCTCATGGATGAGTGTTCGTGGTTACATGTTCCAATGTCTACGATGGTTGTCTGCATATGACAGCGACTGCTGCAATCCACGCACCACCAAACAGGCATGCTTCTTCAAGTGAAGTGACAACCGTCGAATCCTGGCCTACGACGCGCCCTAGCCGACAAGCCAAGCACAGATTCCTCCGTGTGGTTATCACCCACCGTGTATGGAGTACGGGTGCACAACTACTGATCAACTTAATTCGAGATCTGATTTTCGAAGCCCAGGCAGGAACCCGCCCAGAGAATCCAGACCCGGCGATCGTGTCCTGATCCACCGACGGGAATGTTGCGATTTATGCATATGCCTGTGGCCGTTGTGACTGGTCGGTAGCTGGGGGCGTGCATGCTTCTGGAATGCGGAATGCTGACCTGCCACCTGTCACAACGGGAGGACGCGAGAGATGTCAGTTTTTCTCGGCATGCCGGTTCATTCTTGGGAGTTTCCTGCCGTCGGGAGACCTGAGGATGGAGGTAGAAGAGAGAGAAGAGAGATATAAGAGGAGCGTCGTTGGATGAACATGTCAATCGAACCATTCTATTAATTCTACAGTATCCTCCGTCAAAGTAATCCTCCCTTCTGGAATCATACAAGATCCATCCATCCACCTACATATACTACACTCCGAACCATGCACCTTTCAACAGTAAGTATTCCCAGAAATCCAACAAAAGTAAGAACCAAAACTAACACGACAAATCACAGTCCACCCCCATCTCCCTCTTCCTCTTCCTCCTGCTCACCTCCTTACCGACAACGACGGCGCTCACGACCGCCCGCCTGTGGACGCACTTCTACCCGACCTGCCCCAACCCCAACCCCAATCCCTCCTCCTCGCCATCGTCATCTTCGATCCCAATCTCGCCCTTCTCCTCCTTCGACACCTTCTCGCCCACCACCCTCCCCGCCCCCTCGACCGACATCTACAATTCCCAATGCATCCCCATCCCCATTCCCAACTATTCCCACTCCTTCGCCCACAGGAACATGGCCTCCCACGTCTCCGTGGCCGCGGAGCTGCTGTGGACGGAACCCTCGGAGCGGTGCGCCGTGACCGTGCACGAGGTGCCCGGGTGCGTGGACCCGGCTTTACTCACGACGAAGATCGCGGGGCGCACGGCGGTGAGCGCTTGCGTGGCGCGGACGCTGGTGGCGTGGAGTTCGGTGTGGGTGAGGTTGGAGTGTGAGGAAACAGAAAGTGGAATCGGCAGTGGGAGTCGGGATGGTGATAAGGATAAAGGGGTGGTGCATCTGACGCACGAGGATGATCTCGACGATGAGGAGGGGAATGTTGCGTGGTTTGAGACGGGGAATAATCATGATGAGAATGACGATGAGAATGGGGTTGAGGAGGATGGGGCTAGGGTCCACGGGGGCATTGCGTTCGAGCCGTTGGTTTTCTACGACAAGGAAAAAGATCAGGATGGGGATGGGAGGATGGATCAGGCGAGGAGGAGGTTGTTTGTCCGGAGTCGCATTTGGGAGAGGAGGCAACGACGATGAATAGGAGGAAATTCCTATCGGGTACATATGTTGTTGATGTTGATACGGGGAAAGTTTGTCATCACTAGTTTCAACTAGTTTACTTTACTTCTTGCTTTAGCGATATGAGAAAGAAGTGGATATAATACTGTACAAACATACACCACGCTCAAAAATACCGACGAAATCCGGGATATCCTCTTGAAAACAAAAAAAAAAAAAAAAACAACCAGCTAAAACCCAAAAGTATCTAACAAAGAATTCGCATCCGGCTCGTGGAACGCCGTCGTCGGCGGGGGTTTCGGCTTCGGCTTCGCCGCCTCCTGCGCCAGACCCAGCCTCACCGGCATATCCGCGACGACGAGACTGCTCCGGCGTCGCAGCAGTTTCCTATAGTCGACTCCGTTCTCCTGGAGATCGAACGCAAGGAGGCCTCCTCCCTTGGTCGACGGCGGTGGCGGACGGAGGAACTCCCAGTGTCGCACGAGATCGAGGGCGAGGAGATCGCAACCCATGCGGTCGTAGAGGCGTGCGTTGCGGAGGACAAAGTTCCATTCCGCGAGAGCGGGGACTTGCGAGGCGCCCTTTAGCGTCTGCAGGGTCTTTTCGCGGATTTGCTGGTACAGGACGACGAGGGCCGGGTCGTTGGAGAGGTAGGAGCGGGCTTGGAGCGTAATCGAACCGGGGCTGCCGGGGGATGCGGGGGTTGATGGGAGGAGGGTTTCGACGGGAGACTGGGAAAAAGGCTTGTGAGTATATATATTATATATATATATATATGTGCATGGTAATTGGCAAGGGTAGGTAGACTGACGATTAGCGATCGTACCGCCATGTCACGGCGTTTGAGCATCCAAAACGCCCATGACGCCAACCATCGGTTGCCTTCGGTAGCCGCTTCGGGCAGGACCTTTTCTCCCAAGATTTCCTTCAACACGGGGCCGTCATCTCCCTCGTAGGCTCTCGTGACGGCGATTGCAAGCTGGAGGTCACCCAGTTGATTCATGCAAACATGGGCAGCATCGCGCAGATGGTCTGCGAGGAGGAACCAAGCGGCAGCGTATTCTGGACTCGAAAGTTAGCCATTCAAATCCAAGACGATTGATTGTTATTATTTCGTGCAACCCTACCGAATCGTCGCTTCCCAAGCAGAGCATATGCATTCTTGAGGGCAGACGTCCTCCACCGGGCCTCGGTGAAATCATTCGCTAATAAGCGCTGCGTGGCGGCTTGTTCGCGATGCCAACTCGCGATGCGCCACAGTCCCCGAAGAATATTCTTCTTCTTCAGTGCAAGATAGAAGAGCGAACAGTCGATTGGATTCTTCTCCTCGGTTTTGGTATATTCATTCCGAGCGACGACTTCCAATTGTGCCCTCTGAAAACATTTGTGTCAGCCCACTGGCGCCGAAAAGCCTTAACGGAGAAGAACAGTGCTTACCAGAGCAGTGATATCGGACATCCACATGAAGATACCGCTTTCCCTGGCCGATTTCCATAGCAATTTGCCATGGAACTGCCTCGACACTAGATCGGCCAGGATATCTTGACTGCCACTGTGAAAGGCCCAGACGATCTCTCTCCAGGAAACGGTATCCTTGTTTGCGACCCCCTGGCTCCTGCGCAGCATGTGCTGCCGGAAAAAAAGAAGATAGCGTGCAGCATTGGCATCCATGGATCGCCGGTGCTTCTCCACCGTGGCGACGCATTCGATCGTGTCCGCTAACCGGAATTGTTCCTGACTTGTAAGCTGGGGTAGAGTAACCCGCGCCAGATTTTCGTTCAGCACCGAGGCCGTGTTCTCGTCCACAAAGAATGATTCTTCGTCCATGGAGAAGTCGGCGTACGAAGACTGCATTTCTTTCGATGCTGCCTTCTGTGGCGTCTGTGCAGGATGAAGGTTAGGCCTTTCTGAATGAAGAACAAAAAACAAAATAGCACTCACATCTTGTTCCTCGTAGAAATCCTCCAGCGGCATCTCCAGGAAACCATCGATATCATCGCCTTCCGTATAGAACTTGAGCTTCCTGTGAAGACGCATCAAGATCAAATGGACCAGATTCGTCTTCCCCGTGAGTATGCACTGTGCAAGAAATTGAGGGTGGAAAACCGGCAGTGGACCGTTCAACCGACTCACGACCTCGAAAAGATCCACAGACGGCAGGCCACGCGTCGGGATGCGAAGGTCCGAAACGAGACGATTCTCGATCTCGATTTCCTTATCGTAAACAAACAGCTGGTTCCCAGCGCCGATGACGAGATGGCCATGGCTCAGCCAGCAGGAATCGCCGATGGGGTGGGGTGTCAGATCGCGGATACGAATTTCCCGGATCTGCGTCCAGGACGGACGCGAGTCCAAATAGTCGTAGCGAAGTTGAGACAGAAGAAGGACTTTGTGCGGGAACCCAACGGCAAGGATCGACTGCATGTCGGGCGTGGACGTCCAATCCAGGTCGCGGATGATGTCGTGTTGGGCGAAGTGCTGCTCAAACTCCAGCTGCGCACCACTGGTATCCCAGATTGTCAGATGCGTGCGGTCTTGGTCCACAAGAGCAGCCTTCCTGATCGAACTTCCACTCGCGAGAGAGGGCTGTTCGATCCCGGTTTCCACCGTCGAGGTTAATAGCCAATCGACTTTCCTGTTCTCCGTGTCGACTTTGGCAGTCCAAGTGCGAACAATTCCGCTGTGCGTATAAGACAGTGCGATATCTGCAGCGAATACATCGAAGAAACCCGACATCTTGGCCCTGGGGCCTGCTGGATCGACTGGAAGGATGTATGCAACATCTTCCTTCAGACCAAGGCTGAAGGTACAGAACTTGCGCAAATGGCACTTGCCATTCGTCGGATCTTTCTTGGTCGGCAAGCGAGCCTCCCAGGCAATGCCATTCGTATCAGCACCAATGGTGGCTATGTATGCCACACCTTCTTCGGCGTCGGGTGTGGGAATCGGCAAGACACACAGAGGCTTGCTAGGCAAGTCGAAAGACTCGCATGCGAGTCTTTTGGCGTGATACGCTCGTGTGTCCCACAGCGAAATGTCATGATGGTGAAGGTTGACGACAAAATCCCCGTTGCCGATGACACAGGTGCGATGGATATGCTCTTCCGAATAAATGGAGCTTTGTCGAACCAGCGACGATCCCCCGGGTCGGTGCTTTTGCTTCCAGATCATCGCCTTGTTGTCATCGGTGCGCGAGACCAGCGTGTCACCAATAGCGTTGCGAACGATTTTCTTGATCGGGCCAATATGCCCTGACCACGAGGCTTTCGGCGTAATCCGGTGTTCCCGCGGCGTCGGATCGAACAAGACATCCACTTGCGAGTCGTACCATTCGATCCGACCGTCGAAATGATGCACCAGGATGCTGAGCGAATCATCCAGCGTTGTGCTCTGGAAAGCACACACCCGTGTATAATCCTCTTCCGGCGAAAGATCCGGCATGAACGAAAAGTTGAAGCCTTCCACATGAAGAAGGTTGAAGATGTGAAAGTCCTTCTTGACCTTGCTCCCGACGTTTTCGAGAGCCCAAGCACACAGGTGGCCCCTCCCATCGATCACGGCACAGATCTCAGGACTCCTGTTGGCGACCTCGATGATATGTTCCAACGCATAGTTCTCCTTGTTGCCCATACTCCGTTGCACGGCGCGTTCCGTCGATGCGCAAAAGTCCCGGCTGTCCAAGATAAATCCATAGCGACGCGACTCCTCGTACGCATCCGACCCATGCCTCGGCTGGATCGACGTAGTCATATCGATCTCGGTCCATAGCTGCAGGGCGGTCTGCGAGTGATGATCCACCGCAGCCCACACCCTGATCTTATTGTCCGCGCAGAACGTGTAAAGCGCATTATCCATTGACTGTTCCCGGTGGAACGGTTTCCGCCAATGTATGCCCGTGACGACGTTGGGGTGGGCAATGTACGAAACCTCGAATCGCACGTCGTCGGCGCCGAAGGACAGCCGGCGCCATACCTTGGCTATGCGATCGTAATGCCCAGCGGTCACGACGAGGGTTGCATCGGGGGAGAATCGCGCGAACTTGACGGGATTCGCGAGCTTCCGTTTCCATACCAGGCGCGGGGTACCGTTCAAGAACCACAGGGTGAGGTGGGAGTTGCCCAGGAGCAATTCGTCCGGGGAACCCCACGATAAAGTGCGGATCGGCTCGTCGTCATCGTCTGCGCGAAAGGTGTGTGCGAGCGACCACTGTTTTCAATGCAAATTTATCAGCACCGCTGCTTTCTTCCTGCAACCAACGGTAGGTATAGCACGCACCCTTAACGTCTCGTCCTTGATTCCATACGGTTGATAGACGAAGATGTCCGGTCCACCACACACGGCGATATTGCCGGTCGCCTCGTCGATTGCGACTGCCTCCAGGGACTCGGTATCGTCAACGTAGATCGTTTGTAGGAGCTTCTGCGGGCCGCCGAGGATGACGAGTGCATGTCCGGAGATGTACGCCTGCGGAGTGGATGCGCAGCCACACGGATTAGCTGCGAGAAATTTTGTGGAAAAAATCTCTCTGAAACAAAGCAGAATGAAATGACAATTACACCACTCACAATTACTCGAAGACCGTCCCACTGCGCGGTGTCGAAGGATTGAAGCTTCGCTGGGGGTCTCCCCGGTAGTACCGCTCGCATCGAGGCGGGTCGTTGTTGGCAGCGACTGCTTGGTGCGGCTCGAGAAACGGTGTTACACCATTGCCAGGGGAAGATTGGGAGAAGAGATCTCCAAGAGAATTAATAATACTTCAAGGAAAAGCCGTTGAGAACGGGGGTCGAGTCCAAGTTGTAAGAGACTAAGAGTATTTATTGCTGATTCAATCGACCAGGGTGCAAGTGGAAGGTAAGTTGGAAGAGAGCAAAGGAGCTGTTTCATGTTCCGCTTCCGCATCTCAGCTCCACCGCCGTGTGACCTCCCACTGCCCAGTCCCAAACTGGTAAACCGCTTCATGTGCCATCGTTGATCACCATCAGCTAGCTCTTGACGTCACTACGTATGTGACAATAATAGTATTTAAGTAATTTCATGGATTTCAGAGGACCAAGTAAATATCTCATACAATACCAACATCTCCTACCCTCACCTATCTATATAACAGTCTAACCAAAAATTCCATTCCTGACTCCGGACCATATCTCACAACCACTGGGAGCCGAACCAAATGCCAATTGCACAGATTTATATATCCAACATGCAAGCCATCCCAACAGAACCCAGAAAACCCAAAAAAAAGCCGCTGATGCGAGAGGGTATCGTGAGACATCATGAAAATGAGACCCCAAGAATGCAAGAGGATCATAACAAAATAAGACGAAAATAGAAAGCCACGCTGTACAGGTGCTGAATCAAACATGGTTACATCAAGTCCGCCTATTAGCCGACTTCCGACCATCAGTAGGCGATTCCGGTGACTCTGGTTCCACGCCGGCAAACCGAACGCTGGCTCCCATTGCGCTGCCCCTACCACTGCGTCCTCGTAGATTCGGCGCGGAGTTGCCAGTACCTGCGCCTGCTCGTAGAAGTCGACTGGCAAAAGGCGTGTACAGCGGGGTCGCCGGAGTCGTGGAGATTCGTGCGAGGGCTTTGGCTCGCGTCGCTCGTTTGGACGGCGAAGTCATGTAGCTGGGTGTAGCCAAAGGACTCGCCTGCGGCAGTGGACTGGGTTGTGGTGCCGGAGACGGGTTCAACAGGTCGCTGGATTTGAAAGGAGTCTCGATCCGGTACCAAGGGTCAAAGATTGACCGGCGGGCTCCATCCGTATTGTCTGCGATGCCCAGGCCTCTGGCGGGCGTCAAGGTAGGACCTGGCGAATCGCGAGCCTCCAGTTGTAGTCTGGTCTTCTCTACCCAGTGGCGGAACATGGTCCTGGAATGTTTCCTGCGGTTCCTTTCTCTCATCGAATCCGCAGTCTCCAGGGTGCTTTTGATCTGAAAGACTCGAAGACTGAGCTTGCGAAGCGATGCAGCCGCTTGGCCCAGGATATGCAACCGGTAAAACCGATTCGCCTGCTCGGTCCGTTCGTGATTCTGGACCAGGGCTTCGGCAAAGCGCGTCAGCTTCTCGTGGCCAAGGTGGCGAGCATAGTAGATATCGGCAGCGCGACAATCTTGCACTCTCTTCGCAGTTTCTCCGTGCCATCGATCTAAGAGTTCAGATGTGATTTCGAGAGTCTTGTTCCGATTCAGCCCCACGGCTTGTTGCTCCATATCCATGACATGCCGCGTTTTCGATTGCCAGACCATTAGAGCCTTCGAAGCCATCTTGATTTTGGCTTTCCTCCGAACCTTCACATAGGCGTCCTGGCGTCGTCGCTTGGATGATTCCACCGTCGCGACATGCCACCGTTTCGTGATTCTCATCATCAAGAAGTAAAAGTACGCGCGTTCGGCCCATCCTTCCATGGTCTGCACCTGCTGATGTTTGCTTCTCCAGACGCCCAGCGTATCCACTTTTAGAACGGGGATATAGAACTCGGAAGCGATGTATTCTCGCTCCTGCTGACGAGCAAGTTTATCCCGCCAACAAGCAAACTTCGACCGAAGCAGCCCTTCTCTCTGGTGATCTCGATGTATGTCTGCATTGTACAACAGTCGACCGTAGGTCCCACGGATGTTCGCCACAAACTTGGAGAAAACCTCACGGGTGATCCGCTGGTCCAGCACTCGTTGCATCAGACGACACCTTTCGGCCAGAACCCATTTATACATGGTTTCCATTTTAAGTCGCTCTTCGATTCGTTCGCTGAGAGCCTGGCATCGAAGCAGATCATTCCATGTGGTCCATGCATTGCGCATGATGCGGCCCCGGTCGATTTCTCTTGCTTGTTTGAGCATTTGTGCTCGCAGCGCCCATTGTTTGAATGCCGTCCGGACGATGCGTTCGTCGACCATGTCGGATACTAGAGTGGCAACCGGGGCCAGGCGAGACTGGATCTTCAGTTCGTCCAAGCTTTTTCGCAACAGGTGCTGGCGATGCATATGAGTTGCTTCCTGGTCTGCCGAAGTGACGGCCTTGAATTTTTGGAACAACGCCTGTAACCCCGAATCAAGCAGATAGCGTTTGTCTCTGACCGCCATCTCGTGTTCGCGTTCCCTGTTGGTTCGGAAGTTTCGTAGCCATGATATAAGGGAGCGTTTCTTGATACAATAATCGTACCATCGGGGAGCGCGTAGATCACAGAGATGCCAAAACCAACCCCAATGGGCATCGTGCATCAGTTTCCTATCGTACTTGACTGCCGCATTGGCTTCGGCGGTTCTTATCTGCCCGAGCCTTTTTCTCCATATCTTGAATGGTCGTCGCAAGCCAAAGCGCTGGGCTTTCAGTTCATTGACAGCGGTGATTTCCCGCCATGCGTTGAAGTATTTGACACCGAGAATGTGTCGCCGTGCCGCAGACGTCCTCGCAACTTCGTCGGCCGTGACTTGCGCCCAGTGAGTAAACGCTTTGGTCATGAGATACAGATCTCGAGCGCGCGCAGCACGCGCCTCGAGATGCTTGAAGAAGCGCTCCGTGCGAGCTGCCTGTCGCTTTTCTAGAATCACCGCATGCCACATCTCAAAACCTTGACGAAGAAGCGTGTGTCGATCCCGATTGACAGCAACGATTTCCATATTTCGACGTGCCTGCTGCGCCTGGACGGCTTTCTTCAACCACTGCGTGAGAATACGCCGATTGATCGCTCGTTGGCGGTACATATTGAAGGTCGACGCATCGCGCAACATGTCCGACAGAGAAGGTCGATAAAGCATCTCCGGGGGGATGCGATCCTTTTCGAAAGGCACGTTGTCGTTGGCTTCAGGGCCTTCGGACGCAGACGACTCTTCATCGTCATCGTCATCGGAGCTTCCAGCGATACTCCGTGCAAGAGCTACCTGGGGCGATGAGGCTGCAGCTATGCGATCCGAGCGGATTCGCTCGAAGTCCGCTTTAGCAGGATGCCCATTCGGGAGGAGTGGCGACGCTTCACCTGACTTGCGCCTTTTCTCTCCCGATGACCCCATTCGACTCATCAGTTGACGTCCGACTTCCAAGAACTGCGCTAGGAGTTGGGTTCGATCGGGCGACTCTGGTCTCTGTACATTTCCGGCCCGTCGCGGCGGCGACAGCTTGAACGCCTCAAACTCGGGTTTTCCAACTTGCAGTCGCGACAGCGAATTGCGCGAACTCGGGCGATTCGCGAAACTCCGCTGCGTAGCATCCTCCCCGACATCGTACATGGAATTGAACGACGCCCGTCTCCGCCGTGTCCTCTGCGTCGTGTCATCCCCGCTCGGGGGCTCCCTGTGTCCGCCCGCATGCGTTGTAGTGTCCTGGTGGTTAGGATCGAAGCTCTGGTGAACGTCATGAGTAGTAGTACCATCGTCCAATTCCAGGACTATCCCCATTTGCCCGAGCAAGTTCTCAAATTTGTCAAAGAGGGTCTTGCCACGCACGCCCTTGCTTCCCATCTTGAAGAGGAAGCGCAGACAGACCTGGCCGTGGTCTGCCTCGGCGCCATGTTCGGCAAGAACCTCATCGTATGCGTCGAATAGAGCTCTGAATGGAAGTCGCTCGACCTCGGGATGCGACTCGGCGCGGCTGATGATTTGGTAAAGGAAGCCGACATCTGCATGGAACCCCAAACAAACAAACGATCAGCCACCAAGTATCAATGGCAAAGGCGCGGCACGGTCTCTCTCAATCGTGTTTTCTCACCTTGGTCCGATAGAGACGGGTTCTCGTAGGATAAAGCTCCACGCTGAGGGGAAATCGGAGGCATCGAAAAGTTCGCGACCTAGGGCGCGTTTTTCGCAGATAAGTCATAGAGGCGGGAATCGAAAACAATCATTGCGAGTGGATCAATGAGAAAAGGCCGGGAACCGCAGTTGTAGACCAATATCTGCGATCCAAGAAAAGACAAAAACAAGGGAAAAAATGAGGGCAACGAAGAAAAGGTCGGCCAAGAGATGGATTGGGGAGCATCTATCTACCGAAGCAATGCCATGGTGCTCTGTGACTCTGTCAAGTAAACTCTTTGTTTCTCTCTCGTGAGTTGTTTTGGCCGCACTTCGTGTGTCGCGCCGAGAACCGCCGAGGAATGCGCGGGTCGCTATACTGCACGTGACCCTGCTTATGTAACGCCTTCCGGGTTTCTTGGCACTTGCTTCCTTGCATCATTGATGGATGGAAAGACACTGGCGTCGAAGAGTAGACAGTGAGACACTATTCGGTTGCAAAATGCCTGGAAGAACAAGGCCCATTGAGAAATTTGCCAAAGCTACGGCCCAGTGCTCTGCAGAGGTCTGAAGTCCAGTCCATTCTCCGTCGAAGGACACCGCTGACTTTCGTATAGGCTGCCGCATATGGCAAATGCATTGTTGCAGATTACAACGCAGTCCACAAGGACATGTGTGCCAAGGAATTCATGAGACTCAAAGATTGCTATCTTGTATGAATTTGCCAAAAAAAAAATGGAACAGTTGTGAGAGAACTCGGTACTAATCCCCACACACAGTTGGCATCGAAAAAGGTGTAAGAAAGACTCTTACTAGGTCAGGTGGTGGAGTAGATGGGAATGTCGGGATTTCTTTGCTTACAACAATACCATCGGAACTGTCATGAACGAAACAATAATAGACCAACATTCTACCCATGTGGATTTCTTCGTCTAGCAAACATGATATTTCATTTTTTATCTCCAAGAGAGTTTCTACAGCTTGAGCAGTCTCAGCAAGAAGGTTGCTTTTTGAACCTCCTGCTCTTCCTGCGAGATGACACCCTCCTCGTCGCCGCTGGGGATCTTGCCATCAACAATCACATGCTTGTCAAGCGGTCTGCGAACAACCTTGGCAATGGCGCTGGCCTGAGACTCGAATGCCTCCCCGATACCAATGTTGTCAGGATCAGAAAGCACCGCATACTCCATCCTCACATCGTCGGTGGGCTCCAAGCCAGCCTTCTTGCGTAGGCGCTGGAGGCGGTTGATGATCTCACGGCCCAGACCTTGGTGGGCCAATTCAGGGTACAGGTTGGCGTCAAGGATCGTAAGGACATCACCATCGACGTTAGTCTCCATGCCCTTGGAGGCGACGGCGTCCTCCTTGAGGCCACGCTTGACGACAAGGTCGCCTTCGACGAGCTCGATGCCATCCACCAGAATCTTCTTGTCGGCGACATACTTCTTCACGTCGTCACTGGAAAGAGAAGGCAGAGCCTTCTTGACCTTCTGGACATCCTTCTTCAATTTCTTGCCGAGCGTAGGCCAGTCAGCATTGACGCTGTACTGGACATTGTACTTGGCCTCGTCCGACGACAGGATGAGCTCTTGCACGTTCAGTTCCTCCAGGATGTAGCTCTCGAGCGACTTGACATCGTCCAAGTACTGCTGGTCTTGGTGGATCACGACAAGCGTCTTCAAGGGAGACTTGAGACCGATGGAACGTCTCTCGCGGGAGATACGGCCGAGTTCGATGACCTTCTGCATGCGTGCCACCCGTCTCTCAACGACCTCGTCAAAGAGCTCATCGCGAACCTCGGGGAAAGGAAGGAAGTGTACGCTGCGGCTGTCTTCGGCCCGCAGGGCTTCGGGAATGTGGGGAAGGAGTCGCAAGTAGATGGTATCGGTGATGAACGGCGTAAATGGAGCAAGACCGCGAACAAGTGTGAACAGAACCTCGAATAGTGTGTTCAAGGCATGCAGGGTGTCATCAACGCCATTCTCGCCCTTCAGGCGCTTACGGTTGAATCGAATGTACCAGTTGGTGGTGTTGTCAATCAGCTCCAGCAAGCGCGGAACGACAGTGTACAGGCGATATCCGGCCATCTCCTGGTTGACGAACTTGAGAAGACTCTGACAGCTGGCAAGAATCCAGCGATCCATGACGTTGGTGTTGTTTGCCTCTGCCTTGGGGTCAAAGACATAGTCGATACCCTCGGCCTTCTTGAGAAGGGCCACCTGACCCTCGAAGAACTTGTAGCTGTTCCACAGAGGGAGGAGCACCTTGGCCACGATTTCCTTGACACCAGACTCCTTGAACCGGAGTGGTTCGGCTCGCACGACGGGCGAGTTGATGAGATAGAGACGAAGCGCATCCGAACCATAGCGCTCCATGATGAGGCTGGGGTCAGGGTAGTTCTTCAATCTCTTGGACATCTTCTTGCCATCCTCAGCAAGAACGATACCGTTGACCACACAGTTCTTGAAGGGCAGCTTGCCAAAGAGGTGCGTTCCCAGGACAGTCAAAGTATAGAACCAACCACGAGTCTGGTCCAAACCTTCGGCGATGAAGTCACCGGGGAAGCTCTTCTCAAACTGGTCCTTGTTCTCGAAAGGATAGTGCGAAGAAGCGTAAGGCATGCTTCCGGACTCGAACCAGCAGTCAAAGACCTCGGGGGTACGGCGAAGAACGCCCTTGCCTTGTTTGCTGGGAATGGTGATCTTATCAACCTTGTCACGGTGAAGATCAGTCAGCTCTCCGGTATATCCGCTCAGCTTCTTGAGCTCCTCAACGCTGCCAACAGCAACGACTTCCTTGAAGTCATCGCTGACCCACAAGGGCAGTGGGGTACCCCAGAAACGGTTTCTGGAGATGTTCCAGTCATGGGCATTCTGAATCCAGCTTGAGAAACGCCTGTCCTTCACAAAAGATGGAACCCAGTGAGACCCCTCGATACCCTCGAGCATCTTGGGAATGATAGGCTTGATCTTGACAAACCACGCGGGCACCGCCCGGTAGATCAGGGGTGTGTCGGAACGCCAACAGAATGGGTAGCTGTGAGTGATCTGGCTGTCCACGATCAGACGGCCGGTTCCCTTCAAGTGCTTGATGATGGCCTTGTCAGCGGCCTTGACATGAAGTCCTGCGAAGTCGCGGACCTCTTCGGTGAAACAGCCCCTGGCATCGACAGGGTTAGGGGGTAGACGTGTTTCGTTGATGACACCGTTTTCCACGGCGACTCTGTAATCGTCTTCACCAAAGGCAGGGGACTGGTGAACGATACCAACACCATCATCGGCGGTAACGTACTCGGCCATCAGCACCTTGAAGCCGTAGTCCTTGAACTCATCGTAGAAGTAGTCGAACAATGGCTGATATTTCCAGCCCTTCATGGTGGAACCCTTGAACCGATCCACAATCTTGAATTTCGCCTTCTTGGGGTCCTTGTACAGAGTGCGGAGCAAGGATTCAAGAAGGATGTAATTCTTTCCAGAGGCCTCGTCCTTGATCTTGACGTACTCGAAGTCGGGGTGAGCGGCCAGGCCGGTGTGGGAAGGCAATGTCCATGGCGTGGTGGTCCAAGCAAGCAGGCAAGTCTCGGGATCATCCAACAAGGGAAAGGTCACGACGACAGCTGGGTCCTGGACGTCCTTGTAGTTCTGTTGCGCTTCGAAGTTACTGAGGGGAGTGTTGAGCGCCGTTGAGAATGGCATGACTCGGTAGCCACGGTAGACGAGTCCCTTGTCGAAGAGTTCCTTGAAAACCCACCAAACTGATTCCATGAAGGGTGTGTTCATCGTCTATCGCCATTGGAGATCAGCATTCATCCACACGTAACGTGCCACCACCAAGCGCTTACCTTGTAATCATTGTCGAAGTCAATCCAGCGTCCAAGTCTCTCAATGGTTTGGCGCCACTCGGACGCAAACCTCATGACAATGGCTCTGCACTCCTCGTTGTACTTCTCGATTCCCAGCTTCTCAACCGCCTCCAAACCAGACATGCCGAGTTTCTTGTCGATCTCGTACTCAATGGGCACGCCGTGGGTATCCCAACCGAACCGACGCTCGACATAGTGTCCCTTCATCGACCAGTATCTGGGGATAATATCTTTGATAGTCGAAGCCAACAAGTGGCCATAATGGGGCAATCCGGTTGCGAACGGAGGTCCATCGTAGAAAGTGTAAGGTTTGCGGCCACGAGACAGCTCGACTTGCCGCTGGAAGGCGTTAATTTCCCTCCACCTTTTGAGGATATTCTCCTCCTCGGCCGGGAAATCGATGGACATGGCGGGGGGGAACGTTGCTTTTCGTGAAGTCGTGACGGATTACAAGTTTCGGAAGGGAGAAACCGCGGGGTAGATAAAAACGAAGCCGTTGTGAGTCTGAGTCACCCCGCCGACATCCAATTAACTAACTATTTTTCGCCCGCCGAAATCAGCCAAGTGCGGCCGACTGTCGGATGTCCGCCCTTGCAGCGCCCCGCGTAGTCTAACTAACCTGGGACTTATCTTACTTCTACACCAGCTGACTATGTGGATTGGTACTACGATGATCGTTATGATTCATGGGGAACAATTACTAATACTCATAGCAAGCCTCAGCCTTGTTTGTTTGGTTATTAAATCGGCTGAACCCAAGGGCGCAGGCTAGTGACATGACGGTTGAACGAGTTGAATACTCCGGCACCATAGCACGGTGCCGTGATTTGGATTGGTATAGATTGCATATAAATAGAATAAAATAGTGACTCATGAATCATATCACAGGTCGGTAATTGCATGATTGGGATAGGTAGGCAGGGTCATGTCCTCTATTCTTCTTCCTCATCCTCGTCATCGTCTTCTGCCTCCGAGACCTCTTGACCAAGCTCCTGTAGTCGTTTCTAGGTGCTGTTAGTAAAAGGTGCATAGGCTCAGATTTTTCATAGATAACAGATACTCACCTTGTCCTGGTTCCTCTTGGCTTCGAGGTCTCCGAAAACAATTAATAGATCTTCTAGCTCGGACTGTGCTGCTTTGCATGCTTCTTCCTTCTCTTTAGCTTCTGATTGAGCCTTCTGGAGATCTGCCATCGCGGTCTTGCTAGCCTCTTCTTTTTCCTTGGCATCCGATTTGGCCTTCTCAAGCTCCGCTTGCATTGTTTTCAGAGCCTCACCTCTCTCCTTGGCTTCCAATTTCGCCTTTTCCAATGCCGCCTGTACGTCCTTGAGCTCTTCGGTTGCCTCGCGCACACGCGACTCGGTTTCTTTAGCTTTCCCTTCTGCCTGTTCCGCTCGTTTTTCCAATGCAGAGCACTTGGAAGAGTAGTCTTCCTGTGCCGCTTGGAGATCATGGGCAGACTTTGCCTTCACCTTGTCGAGGTCCCCTTGCAAATTCTGAGCCATATTCCTCAGATCAGCAACTTCCGCCTCATGCTGATCTTTAGCGATCTGCATGTTTGACTCATGATCATGAATTTGTCCTTTCAAATCAGCAACTTCCGCTTCACGTTCATCCTTAGCCTTCTGGAGATGGGCCTCGAAATCCAGGATCCTTCTCTTCAGATCAGCAACTTCACCCGCGTGGTGCTCGTGGGCTTTAGCCAGATCTGCCTCTAGAGCGCGAATTCTCCGCTTGAGATCAACCACTTCGGCCTCGTGATGTTCTCGGACCTTAGCGGCTTTCCGTTCGTAGTCGATAGAAGCTTGCTTCAGTTGGTTGTCGATGGCTCGAAGTTGCTCACCATGTTGTTTCAGCAATTCGTTCTTCGCATACTTGTGTTGCTCGTCCAGTCTGGACATTTCTTGCTCGTGGTTTCTTTGGAGGGCCTGGTTGATCTGCTGTATTCTCGATACTTCCACAGAAGTAGAATCCTTCGTCCTCTTATGATCAGCCTGCTCTTGTTCAAATTGACGCTGCAATGTGAGGATATCCGACTCCATTTTTTGTAGCTTTTGGTTCCGTTCCTCAACTTCGGCACGTAGTGTATCGACTAGTTCTCGTGAAATGCCCTTTTGCACCCCATTGGTAACAACTGAGATCTCGAGTTTGGGATCGCGATCGATGGCGCGGGTCAAGCGGCTGAAGTTATCTTTGAGGAATTCGACAAACGTCCGATCAAAGAACACTTCGGGAAGTCCCCCATCAAGCAGGGCTCCCGCGGTTTGTGGCAGAACCTCAAAGTCACGAATCAAGGGATTCTCTCGAAGCCTGGCGATCTTGTCAATATACTGCTCTCTTCCAAGCTGTTCCATCAGCAACTTGTGCAGAGTCTCTCGGTCAATGGGAGAATCTTTCGACGAAAACTCATAGATGATTCCCAGCAGAACTGCGCATAGTCCAGATACAAGCACGTTGGAATCCCTGCGATGCTTGGTTTCCTGCATCAAGCTTTGGATGCTGCTACCCTCTCCAAGAAGATCGTTCACAACATCCGGATCTTCGAACAGCCAACCACATAGCAACATCAAATAACCAATGGAGATCCTTTCGTCATCGCCCCGTTGCATGCCAGTGATTAGGTTGCCTGCTATAGCTTGGACACAAGTGATGACCTCTTCGCCACTTTCAGCATCACCTTCGGTCACTTCCATAGCTATTGCCTTCGCTTCGGGATTCTCAAACAGCAAATGGAACAACAATACAGAAGCCATCCATGTTTGATATGGATCTGCATTTCCGCGTGTTTCTGGTGGCTCAATCAAAACAGACAGAATGTTGGGGATCTGATCCTCTCCGCTGATGTGACCGTCAATAGCTCTGCGAAGGACATGAACACGAATACCTGGGTGATTTGCGAAGAAAGCTTTCATGCATTCGCAAGCGGCAAGACGTGCATCTAAGAGCTGAATAGAAGAAGGCTCAAGCGTCAATTTGAGCAGCGCTTCGATGACGTTGATCCTTTGCACCCTGATTACTTTAGCATCACCATTGGCAGCATGCTCACCGCGAGGTTGAGGGCCCCAAAAAACCTCAATGTCGCCAAATCTCTCCTGCAGCGAAGGATTTCCTCGTATCAGGTCGGCACATGTTGCTAGAGCCTTGGATGTAACATTGACACTGAATTCCTGGCTGAAGGCCGTGCGAAGAACCTGTTCCATCACTCCATTCTGCCAGAAAGCCACCTGGTTGACGGGCGTGCTAATCCCACCGCGGACTAGGAAAAGCTGGACTATGGCAAGAAGACCCCATATATTCTTGTCCCTGTGAGCAAGAGCCCATTGTGGAGTGGGCTCCTCCCCTTCCTGGTTCGGATGGCTTTCAGCAAGTAATTTCACTAGTCTCTTTATGTAGCCGGTCTCGCGGAAGTAGGACTGATTGGGTATATTCAACCTTAGAAGATTGGCGAGTAAAGAAAGACAATCTTCCACCACCTCTGAGCCATGACTTAAGGAGCCCTCCGCTTCGATCAGAGCAAATATTAGGTCGAAAGCATTCTCGAAAGCGACGAGTTTCTGGAGCTCCTCGGAGGCGGGGGTCAACGCAATGAGTAGCAGCAGAGCTTCTGTAGATTGATAAGTCTTTTGTTGGGAGACGAATCCAAGAACAAATTGCAAGACCGATAAAGTAGGAAGTAATTGCATACCGTTCCGAACCGGCTCCCTGGCATCACCCAGCACGCTCACGAGCCTTGTGATTCCCAATGGCGCTGTGAGGATACATTCCTGCGTTCTTTCGGGCCGCGCACCACAAATGTGGGATATCAATTGTAATGAGTAGAGGCGAGAGTAGAAATCCCGCGTTTCCAAAAGGTCGAGAAGGGCGGTGATGTTGTCTTGCCGCTTCGAACTGTTAGATCATAGGAATCAGGCGGAGCGGTATGCACCTACTTGGGTAAACTCATCTGCAAGCCAGAGAGCTATCTCGTCTGACGCTTCGGGCTAGGGACACAAATCAGCGTGCGACACAGATAATCTTCACACATTCCACAACGAACGCTCGTCTCATCTGGAGAGAATAACATCAACAGGGTCTCCAGGACCACTTTGATTGTGTCCACATCTTCTCGGTCATTTCGGAGGCTGTTGATCAATGCACGCAGCGCACCTGATGCAACAGAAGCGGGATAAACCTTTGCAAAGCTTCGCAGCCCTTGTATAGCTGCCCGGCGGTCTTCTAATAGTGTCGCATTCTGAAGCCTACTGCTCAGAGTGTTGATAGTGTCCGTTGCCGTTTGTTTGGCCGGCGCTTGCGACTCAAGGATTCGAAACATCGCAACTGATAGCTCGTAATATCATGGTCACCGCCGGCCGTGGGCGCAGCAAAGTGTAGGCATTGAATCGAAGGATGTGAATAAGAGATCGTGGGGTCTCGGAGAGTGATGAGCTGTCCCCGAGCAGCGACAACAATAATAGTATAGTGTTCTGGGGCACGCCAAGTAACTAGCCGCTAAGGCTGATACTGCCGGTTCACCGCCCGGCGACTCGGTCTAACGAGTTTCTGGCCTCGCGTTCCCCGTCTATCGTAGCAGAGACTTTCAAGCTCTTTGTCACCTTTTCATCCATTGTTCTTGGGCTGCCATCACAGCAGATTCATTCCTCGGTCGGTAATTTTTGCCTTACAGAAGAGCTGTCTGGTAGCGGCTGAAACGGTTCCTTTCTGCTTTACAGCTTGCCACTTCTCAGGTGTCGCAAGAATCTTTGATCCTCTACATCCGAAACTATCCATGCCATGCGCTGACGAACAAACCTGATCTACACAATCCCAACACACTTTAACGGTGTCGCATAGCCGTCATGGGTGTCCCCGCATTGTTCAGGTGGTTATCCAACAAGTATCCGAAGATCATTTCTCCAGTCATCGAACAACTTCCGGATGTGGTCGACGGCGAAGAGATCCCGGTCGATATCACCGGCCCAAATCCTAATGGAGAAGAAATGGACAATTTGTATCTGGATATGAATGGTATCGTTCATCCTTGTACCCATCCAGAGGGCAAACCTCCACCAGCGAATGAGCAGGAAATGATGCTGGAGATCTTCAAGTACACGGACAGAGTGGTGAACATGGTTCGTCCGAGAAAGCTTTTGATGATTGCTGTCGGTATGTGTCGCCCTAGTGGCATGGGTACTTGGCTGTCTGTCTTTGGACGGCTACAATACCTGATGATATTTTTGTAATTCTAAATTGCTCATTTGGACTGACTCGACTTCGTCTCTTAGATGGTGTTGCACCCCGCGCAAAAATGAACCAGCAACGTGCGCGTCGATTCCGCTCAGCACAGGAGGCTAGGGAAGCAGACGAAAAGAAGGAGGAATTCAGACAATTACTTGCGAAGCAACGGGGCAAGAAAGCAGACCAGGACCTTGCGGAGCAAGTTGTTCAAAAGACTTGGGACAGCAATGTCATTACCCCCGGCACTCCGTTCATGGACATTCTGGCTGCCTCTCTCCGGTACTGGATTGCTTATAAACTCAATACTGATCCGGGTTGGGAAAAGGTTGGCTCCCTCTGCGCCCTCTGTAGACTTCATGCTGACCTTGCTAGCTTAAAATCATCATCTCTGATGCCACTGTCCCTGGAGAAGGAGAACACAAGATCATGAACTTTGTTCGCTCCCAGCGGTCATCACCTGAGCACGATCCTAACACCCGTCATGTCATTTATGGCTTGGTAAGTACACGGACTGAATTGCGGTGCTGAGGAGATGCTAACGGTTCCGTATCAGGATGCCGATTTGATCATGTTGGGTCTCGCTACTCATGAGCCGCATTTCCGGGTTCTCCGTGAAGATGTGTTCTTTCAAGAGTCGAAGCCAAGAACCTGCAACCTTTGTGGTCAACCGGGTCACAAGGCAGAGGAGTGCAGAGGTCAGGCGAAGGAGAAGAATGGGGAGTTCGACGAGAAACAGAAATCAACCCCACTCAAACCGTTCATCTGGCTCCATGTCTCCGTTTTGCGAGAGTACCTTGCTGCTGAACTGTATGTCCACAAACAGCCATTCCCATTCGACCTTGAGCGAGCGTTGGATGACTGGGTTTTCATGTGTTTCTTCGTTGGAAATGACTTCCTTCCTCACTTGCCGTCATTGGACATTCGTGAAAATGGTATCGATACGCTCATTGCCATTTGGCGCGATAATATCCCCATTATGGGCGGGTACTTAACACAGGACGGGCACGTTGACCTGAAAAGGGCGCAGCTGATCCTTCAGGGACTCGCAAAGCAAGAAAATGCCATTTTCCGTCGTCGCAGGCAAGCAGAAGAGAGAAAGCTCGCCAATGAGAAGAGGCGGAAGGCAGAGCAGGAAGAACGTGCCAGGAAGCGCAGAAGAAGCTCTCCCAGTTACGGCTCTGCAACAAGCAATCGCCCTCGTGGTCCCGGAGACGTTGTCCCTGTCAATGAGTTGGAACTTATCACACCCGGCCGCGGAGAATTGTCGCGTGAGGCTCGGCAGCTGACTCACAGTCTGGTGGTCAACCGTGGCGAAGTCTACAAGGCCAACATGGCTAATAAAAGTGCCGCAGCCGTCCTGAAGAGCAAGCTTCTCAAAGGCCCCCAGGCTGGCGAGGAACCTGAAGAAGCAGGCCCGGCATCAAATGGCGAGGAAGCTTCTGAAGACCACCCGGAGCAGACATCACCATCGGTTCTTGGTAAAAGAAAGGCTGATCTTGTGGAAGATGACAATACGGATACCAGTACTCCTGGCAGGAACACACCCGTCAAGCCGAAAAGCCCCAACAATGATGAGCTCCCTCCCGACACTGTTCGGCTTTGGGAAGAAGGATATGCCGACAGATACTACGAACAGAAATTCGGCGTAGACCCTAAGGATCTGGAGTTCCGTCACAAAGTCGCAAGAGCGTATGCTGAAGGTCTATGCTGGGTCCTGCTATATTACTTCCAAGGATGTCCTTCATGGACCTGGTACTATCCGTATCACTACGCTCCTTTTGCAGCCGATTTTGTCGACATTGGAGATATGGAGATCAAGTTCGACAAGGGAACGCCATTCAAGCCATTTGAGCAGTTGATGGGTGTCCTCCCTGCATCCTCCAACCATGCTATACCCGAGGTCTTCCACGATCTCATGAGCAACCCGAACAGCGAGATCATCGACTTCTATCCCGAAGATTTTGCTGTGGACTTGAACGGCAAAAAGTTCGCATGGCAAGGAGTTATATTGCTTCCCTTCATTGATGAAACTCGACTGTTGGCCGCCATGGAGAAGAAATACCCCCTCCTTACCGACGACGAGAAGAGCCGCAATTCAGTGGGTCAGGAAGTTCTGTTACTATCGGAGGGACACCCACTTTATCAGGATTTGATCGGCAATTTCTACTCCAAAAAGCCAGGTCCTCCCAGGTACACCTTGGACATGCACGTGAGTGAAGGTTTGGCAGGAATCGTTGAACGGAATGAGGCATACGTCCCGCACAGCTCCCTGGTTTCATCGCTTGAAGCCTATGGTATGCCGTCCCTAGAGGATGATCGTTCTCTGATGTAAGTCTCTTTCCTTTCGTATCTAGTGCTTCCGTCACCGCTAACCAACGAATGCAGTGTGAACTACGAAATCCCACAATCGTCCCACATTCACAAATCAATGCTGCTTCGAGGCGTCAAGTTTGGACCACCAGCCTTAGACAATGGAGAAATCCAAGCTGTCAAGAATAAGGCACGCAATTCCGGTCGATCACATGGTGGGGTGCCTTTCCATAATGGACAGAATTTCCGAGGTGGTCACAATGGACAGGGTCGAGGTGGACACGTCAATCATGCCAGCGATCGACCAAACCCTTTCGCCGCGCATCTCAACCCCGGTTTTGTGCCGCCGCCCAATGCTGGTGTTCCCGTGATGCCTCCTGGATGGATCCCTCCGGCTCCTGGTTCTGCAGGCTTCTCGCGAGGACCTCCTCCTCCACCCCGCGGCGGAATGTTCGATGCGTATCGGGCCCCCTATCCTCCGGGGCCTCCTCAGCAGCAAGGCTACCACCATCGGGGATATGATCATGGTAGCTATCAAGGTCAAGGCTACCAGGGCCAACAAGGATACCACGAACAGTCCTCTCATCACGGACATTCCCATCAACATGGTGGACAACAACATGGCTATGGCTCGAACGAGTACCGAGGAGGTCGTTATCGAGGAGGATCTCGCGGTCATTCTCGCGGTGGGCGGGATAGCTATCCTCCCCGAAATGATGGTGGATATGGTCGGTACTAGTCATGTACTGCGCTTCTGTGGACTACCTAGCATATTCAGGGACCAAAATTTGGCATGGGGCAACAATGGCACGGAGTTCAAGGGTTTTGGGGATATGTAAAGTGTGATTATGTATTTTTTTTATTTTTTTGACATCCAGAGAATTCCAATTTGTTTCATTCGAATATTGGCGTAATACCAATACCTAGTAGAACAGTCAGGATCGAAAGTGTCCTAGTCGGGTAGCTATTTAGGCGGTAGGGACCAGCAGAATCCATGGGCGAAATCGGAGTCACGGGAAATAATTTCGACAGAGATCGAGTCATCCAGAAGTGACGCTCTCCAATCCCTGTCGATCTTTTGCTGACCTTTCTTCCAAGTCAATTGTGACTACCCATTGAACATCCCAGTTCCGAGTCATTCTCGGGTTAGTATCTCCAGAAACATTCTTGCTATCTATCTAATAATATTATTGAGACAGGCCGGTGCTCAAGAGCCCCGCACTCGCTCTCTATCTAATCGTTCGTTCCACTTTCCACAGTACTCGACCACTGGTGTATCGGCCTTGCACCTTTTGGCAGTCAGTGGACTCGAAAAGCTTCGACGACTAGGGAAAGAGTCTGCGGATACCAGAATGAATTGATCGGAAGTCAATCCATAGCATTGAAGTTTCTCGTCTCCATCAGTACGAATCTCTTTTGCAGACCGCCGTTTTCACAACCGCTGCCAAAATGGCCGAACCCACTAAGATCAGCATTCTGGGTAAGGAGAGCATAGTCGCTGACTTTGGACTTTGGCGAAACTACGTCGCCAAGGACCTTATCAGTGTCTGTCCCTCCACGACCTACGTGCTCATCTCCGATACGAACATCGGATCCATCTATACTCCCGGCTTTCAAAAGACCTTCGAAGATGCGGCAGCCTCTGTGTCGCCTTCCCCACGTCTCTTGGTCTACCAGGTGCCTCCAGGAGAAAGCTCGAAGTCGAGACAAACAAAAGCTGATATTGAAGATTGGATGTTGAGTCAAAGCCCCCCATGTGGCAGAGACACTGTGGTTATTGCACTGGGCGGAGGAGTTATTGGAGACCTCACCGGCTTTGTCGCTTCGACATATATGCGAGGTGTCAAGTATGTTCAAGTTCCTACGACCCTTCTCGCCATGGTGGACTCTTCAATTGGAGGCAAGACCGCTATCGATACGCCTCTTGGCAAGAACCTCATTGGTTCTATCTGGCAGCCGACAAGGATCTACATTGACCTTGAATTCTTGGAGACTCTCCCCAAGCGGGAGTTTATCAATGGAATGGCCGAAGTCATCAAGACGGCAGCCATCTCAAGCGAGGAGGAATTTACTGCATTGGAAGAAAATGCGGGTGCAATCCTCTCGGCTGTCAAGAGTGAGGTGAAGCCAGGTGAAAGTCGATTCGACGGCATTCGAGATATTCTGAAGGCAAGAATCCTGGCTTCTGCACGCCACAAGGCCTACGTCGTCTCCGCAGACGAGCGTGAGGGTGGTCTGCGGAACCTTCTCAACTTGGGTCACTCCATCGGCCATGCTATTGAGGCGATCTTGACTCCTCAGATCCTGCACGGCGAATGTGTCGCTATTGGTATGGTCAAGGAAGCTGAGCTTGCTCGATACCTCGGGGTTTTGAAGGGAGTTGCTGTTTCCCGTGTGGTCAAATGCCTCGCAGCCTATGGGTTGCCCACTTCTCTGAAAGACGCGCGCGTGAGAAAGCTTACTGCCGGCAAACACTGCTCCGTTGACCAATTGATGTTCAACATGGCCCTTGACAAGAAGAACGATGGCCCAAAGAAGAAGATCGTTCTCCTGTCTGCTATCGGTCGGACATACGAACAGAAGGCCAGCGTTGTGGCTAACGAGGATATCAGAGCTGTGCTTGCGCCCAGCATCGAAGTGTCTCCTGGTGTCCCCAAGTCCCTCAACGTTACTTGCGCTCCTCCCGGATCGAAGAGTATTTCCAACCGAGCTCTTGTCCTGGCTGCCCTCGGCTCTGGCACTTGCCGCATCAAGAACCTGCTGCACTCTGACGATACTGAAGTCATGTTGAATGCCCTCGAGCGTCTTGGTGCTGCAACTTTCTCGTGGGAAGAGGAAGGTGAGGTCCTTGTTGTCAATGGTAAAGGAGGAAAGCTTCAAGCGAGCCCTACTCCTCTGTACCTCGGCAATGCTGGTACAGCTTCCAGATTCCTCACCACTGTTGCTACCCTTGCCACCGTGAGCAGTGTGGAGTCGAGCGTGCTTACAGGCAACAACCGTATGAAGCAACGTCCTATCGGTGACCTTGTTGATGCCCTCACTGTCAATGGTGCAGACATTGAATATATGGAGAGGAAGGGTAGCCTCCCTCTCAAGATCGCTGCTTCCGGTGGCTTTGCTGGAGGAAAAATTAGCCTTGCCGCAAAGGTTTCCTCTCAGTACGTCTCTTCGTTGCTCATGTGCGCGCCATACGCCAAGGAGCCAGTGACCTTGAAGTTGGTTGGCGGCAAGCCCATCTCCCAGCCTTACATCGACATGACCACCGCAATGATGAGATCGTTCGGTATCGACGTGCAGAAGTCCACCACCGAGGAACACACCTACCACATTCCTCAGGGACACTACGTGAACCCTGCCGAATATGTTGTAGAGAGCGATGCCAGCTCTGCAACTTATCCTCTGGCTATTGCAGCAATCACCGGCACGACTTGCACCATTCCCAACATCGGATCCAAGTCTTTGCAGGGTGATGCTCGTTTTGCCGTTGAGGTCCTGAGACCCATGGGCTGCACTGTCGAGCAGACTGAGACCTCAACCACCGTTACTGGTCCGGCCGATGGTGTCTTGCGGCCGCTGCCTAACATTGATATGGAGCCCATGACCGATGCTTTCCTTGGTGCTTCCGTCCTCGCAGCCATTGCTCGTGGCGAGGGTTCAAACCACACCACCCGCATCTATGGAATCGCAAACCAGCGTGTCAAGGAATGCAACCGTATCAAGGCCATGAAGGACGAGTTGGCCAAGTTTGGCGTCGTCTGCCGTGAGCATGACGATGGTCTGGAAATCGATGGAATCGATCGCTCGACTCTTCGCCAGCCTGCTGGCGGCATCTTCTGCTACGATGACCACCGCGTCGCTTTCAGTTTCAGCGTTCTTTCTCTCGCGGCTCCCAATCCAACTTTGATCCTGGAGAAGGAGTGTGTGGGTAAGACATGGCCCGGCTGGTGGGACACCATGAAGCAGATGTTCTCCGTTAAACTCGAAGGTAAGGAGCTCAAGGAGGAGGAGTCCCCGGTTCTCAGCCGCGCTGAGAAGGCATCCGCTTCCATCTTCATTATCGGCATGCGCGGTGCTGGAAAGACCACGACTGGACACTGGGTCGCAAAGGTCATGAATCGCCCCTTCATTGACCTCGACACGGAGCTTGAGAAGACCGAGGGCTCGACGATCCCAGACATCATCAAGCAACGCGGCTGGCAAGGCTTCAGAGACGCCGAGCTTGCTCTATTGCAGCGTATGATGAAGGAGCGTGCGACTGGCTTTGTCTTCGCATGTGGTGGAGGTGTCGTTGAAATCCCTGAGGCCAGGAAGTTGCTCACTGATTATCACAAGAGCAAGGGTAATGTCCTGCTCGTCATGCGTGACATCAACCAGGTGATGGACTTCTTGAAGATCGACAAAACTCGTCCAGCCTATGTTGAAGACATGATGGGCGTGTGGCTGCGCCGAAGGCCATGGTTCCAGGAATGTAGCAACGTCCAATACTACAGCCAGCACTCTAGTTCCGGCAAACTTGCTCTTGCGTCCCAGGATTTCGCACGCTTTTTGAAGTTCGTTACTGGACAGAGAGACTGTCTTGCCGTCATCAAGAAGAAGAAGCACTCTTTCTTCGTCTCGTTGACGCTGCCCGACCTCCGTCCCGCCAGTGATATTCTGGACGAAGTCTGCGTCGGATCCGATGCTGTGGAATTGCGAGTTGATCTGTTGAAAGACCCGTCATCGGACAGTGAGATTCCCTCTGTCGACTATGTGGCAGAGCAACTATCTTTCCTCCGCAGCCGTATCTCACTCCCGTTAATCTTTACGATTCGTACCAAGGGACAGGGCGGCCGTTTCCCCGATGACGCCCATGATGCTGCAATGGAATTGTACAGATTGGCTGTCAGATCCGGTTGTGAATTCGTTGATCTCGAGATCGCATTCCCAGACGAGATGCTCCGTGCCGTTACGGAGATCAAGGGCCACTCCAAGATCATCGCATCCCATCACGACCCTGAGGGCAAGCTGTCCTGGGCCAACATGTCTTGGATCCAGTACTACAACAGGGCACTTGAATACGGCGACGTTATCAAGCTCGTCGGTGTTGCTAAGAGTCTCGACGACAACTCGGCACTCAGGAAATTCAAGACTTGGGCCGAACAAGCTCACGACGTTCCTGTGATTGCCATCAACATGGGTGACAAGGGACAGCTTAGCCGCATCTTGAACGGCTTCATGACCCCAGTCTCTCATCCCAGCCTGCCTTTCAAGGCCGCGCCAGGCCAACTCTCCGCCACCGAAATCCGCAAGGGTCTGTCCCTGATGGGTGAAATCAAGCCCCGGAAGTTCGCGATCTTCGGGTCGCCGATTTCGGCTTCCCGCTCCCCAGCTCTCCACAACACCCTCTTCGCCCAGATGGGTCTCCCACACGAGTACAGCCGCTTGGAGACCAACAACGTCGAGGACGTCAAGGACTTCATCCGCTCTCCCGACTTCGGTGGTGCCTCGGTCACCATCCCTCTGAAGTTGGACATCATGCCCTTGTTGGACGAAATCGCACCGGAGGCGGAGATCATCGGTGCCGTCAACACCATTGTCCCCGTTGCCGATCATGACAAGGACAACAAGCCCGCGCGCTTGGTCGGCTACAACACCGACTGGCAGGGCATGGTCCGATCTCTCCGCAACGCCGGCGTCTACGGCGCCAACGGCGAGGCCAGCGCCGTGGTCGTCGGTGGCGGCGGCACCGCTCGCGCCGCCATCTACGCTCTGCACAGCATGGGATTCTCCCCCATTTACGTGGTGGGACGGTCCCCCGCCAAACTCGAGAGCATGGTCTCGACCTTCCCCACCGGCTACAACATCCGCATCGTCGAGAGCCACACCCAGCTGCACACCGTCCCGCACGTCGCCATCGGAACCATCCCCGGCGACAGGCCCATCGACCCTTGCATGCGCGAGACGCTCTGCCACATGTTCGAGCGCACTCAGGAGGCGGACACCGACCTCGTCAAGACCGGCGACAGGTCGTCTCGCGTCCTGCTGGAAATGGCATACAAGCCTGCCGTGACCCCGCTGATGCAGTTGGCCTCCGACTCCAACTGGACCACCGTTCCGGGCTTGGAGGCTCTGGTTGGTCAGGGCGTTCACCAGGTAATTAGCTTTTCTCTTTCGCTTTTCGCTTTTCTCCTCTTCTCCGATCTCGTGCTAACATCTAATGTTGTAATGCAGTTCGAACATTGGACCGGAATCGCTCCCTTGTACGAGGACGCAAGAACGGCCGTGATGGGCACCGGCTCCGCATGAACGGTCCCCCCCACCTTGTGCGGCATTTCGGTCATTTCATTGTAACTCGTGTTTTGACTTGGGATATTCAACATCCCAAAAAAAAGAAAAGCCCTTTGCTCCTTTTTGCTTGAGCTAAGGATGAAAACAATCTATTATATCATTTCGGATATATATCACGTCTCATCGTTCGATCTTTTTGTCTGAGTACCGTCGGTTCTTGGGGGCAGTGGATAGATAGATGGTATATTGTAGATCCTCGAATCAATTGGATTATATTTACTTCAAAAATTAGCATCACTGCACCTGTTTCACTTGATAGACGTACTACACCTAGGTGTTTATGATCATACACTTTTAGCGTCTCGCACTTTTTTCTTTCCGTTCATCGCGTCCTGTTCAAGCTGCTGCAACATGCTCTTGCAGCCTTGCTTAGGCGCCAGAATATTAACGATGCCTACATAGCTAGCCACTCTGCTCTCCATTTACATTTAGACTTCGACGGCAAGAAGACCCGAAATGTGATTTGTATCGGTTTTGAAAGACTGTCACGTGACGGTATCTGCGCATGGCATGCCACGCCCAAAGAATCATGGTCCTTAAAGCAAGTAAGACCCAGCCCCAGGCTGCTTGCTTGCCAAAGCCCTCGCGTTTATAACTGCTTCACCGTCGGCCGCTTGTCAATAGTCAACCACAGGTCTCTCCAGAAACCAACACCACCCTTGATGACGAACCGCGCGGCTGGTTTGCCGCTCACCACGTTCGGCTTGTAGTGACGGAAGAACTGGACATCAAAGTCAGCATGGAACCCAAATAATCAGTCGAAAAGAAAGACCCCGGTTCGAACATACCTGCAAAGGCCCCTTGAACAACTCCATCATGGCGATATCTTTACCCAAGCAAACTCGCGCACCATAGCCGAACGTGAAGTTGTACTTGTTGTACAACTTTGCCTTCTCGGTATCCAGCCATCTCTCGGGCTTGAACTCATCCGCATCTTCGCCGTACAACTCACGGTCGCGGTGGATGATCCACGGGTTGGCAGAGATCTCCGTTCCGGCGGGCGCGAATTTACCGAATAGCTCGATACCGGGTTCCGAGACGTAGCGGGGGAAGATGTTCGGTGCGGGTGGACACAGACGCAAGGTCTCGCGGACGCAGGCAACGTAGTAGGGAAGGTGCTCGAGAACCTCGTTGTACTGTGGCATGGCGTCGGAGATCAAGCCCTTACGGGCCGCGGCGTCGATTTCCTCCATCATGCGGTCATACACCCCCGGATTCGCGAGCAGGTAGTGGATCATGGCCTGGAAGGCGGTACCGGTGGTATCCGCGCCGGCGAGCAAGACGAGCAAAACCTCGGCCTTGAGGTACTCCATCTCCAGGGGCTTGCCGTCCTCGGTGCGCGCTTCGATGAAAGTCTGGAGGAGGTCGATGCGGCCGATATCCTTGCCTTGCTCGAGGTCGCGAAGGCGCTCGTTGATGAGCTTATCGCGGAAGCGCATGAGAACGCCGATTCCGGAGTCGTCGGCAGGGGTTGCGACGAGGTATTTCTTCATGAAGGTCGTCTTCATCCAGCTGGTGAAGGGGTGGAGGCGGGCGAGGAGGCCGAATGCCGGCAAGCCGTCGTGGAAGCCTTGGATAAGGCCGCCGACGTCTTTGCCTTGTTCGACGAAGCCGAAGGGGGCGCCGAAGCCGATCTCACTGATGACGTCGTAGGCCATATAGCTGGATTTATCGAGCAACGGTTATTTTCGTGGTTGATGTATTCGTTGTGATTGATTTGGAGGACTTACACTGCCCACCATGAAAAGTCGAAGTTGTCGCCGGTACGGACGAATTTCTCGTCCAGCTTGCTGAGCCAGTCCTTGATTCTGGAGTCAATCAATGGCTCCATTCTTCTGATATTGGTGAAGCTGTACTGCAAAGCCTATCAGTAGGTGGTTTCCAGGCGGACCTCAGCATTTGAACTTACTGGACCCGCGATATGCTTGCGGAAAGCGGTATGGGTTTTGTGCGATCTCATATTGAACAGAGACTCGGCCTCCCCAAAACTTCCAGTAATATAATGCCCTGTTTTGTCCGCATTGCGGTGGTAGATATCCGGGAGCTTCTGGGGATCGCTGACCAGCAAAAGTGTGGGAGTGATTCGTACAACGGGTCCTGATTGTGATCCTCGTATTAACTACCCCTCTTTCAACACAACGCAGGTAAACACATCTTACCGTATTTCTTCGTCAATGCGTAGACAGTAGGCAATTCGGTCTCCTTCATGTTATGCCATGCTATCCAAAGTCTAGTCACTCCGCCCCAGAAAGGTCCAGGGAAGACTGACAAAGGATGGAAGAATCGATAATAGACGATCTGGTAGGCGAACTTCAGCGCAACATACGCAAAGAAACCCAAGATCGCATTGGTCACTGTGACCTTGGATAGAAGGCCTTCCCCAAAATCCATTGTCGCGGCTGGTGATCACCACAAGTCTCCGAAGCACAGAAAGCTTTCGAAGGACGAGTGCCAGCAGAAATAGCTGTGCACAAGTGCACAGTGCGCACCGGCATGATATCAGCGACTTAGTTACGAGTCTGGTCTCTGGCGCGACTTGCGGCACTGAGCAGTGAGCATTGGAGCAAAGGCCATGTCGATGCCGCTAGCTCATAAAAGTGGGCATGGGCTGCATTAGTATGCTGGATCAAAGCGAATCGCATGAGCCTCTGAATAATTGCAGCAAGACCAGACCTTTCGATTGTCACGGCAATTTTGATTCAACCTTGCGCCGGAGGCAGCTCTTGCAAGACTTGCATGAACCAATGATTTGCCCGACGCAGGCAGGGATCATCTCGAAAATGGTCGAGACGAAACAACGTGAATATGTATAACTCAAATGTGACATGTCATCCCTCACAAGTTCACAACACAAGGTATGGAGACGAATGAGGAGTCGCGACCCATCGGAGGAATTGGCAATTTGGAGTTTAAGCTGCGAAGTGGACCCGGGGGAAGCGGCTCAACCCTTGGTTGAAGGTTCAGACAGGCAAGTCGACCGCGACGCAGAGGGGATGGAACATTGGAAAGAGACCGTTGCTGCGGAAGACAGATCTGTATTTCCGACGGTCCAATCGTTGCAGGTGTGATTGTTCCAACCCTCGCATCGATGCATGGAACACAGAGTACACACAACACTTTCTTTTTTTATATCTTCCGGAGAAAAATGCACATTGCGATATGTACTTCGTGCTCCTCCAGATCCACCCTCGCTTTGTGCAAGCATTTCTTGACACTTGGGTTTAGCTTAAGGGAGCTCTCCCCGCGGTAGTTCCCTTTAGACCACGGCAATGGCGTTCAATAATTCTCCTTTTCCTTCCCGGGGCACTATTTTAAAAACTCTTGTCCCGGAGTCCGTCGCTTCCTGAATAAGTACACTTGACAGAAGGTTTTGCCTGTGATTCGGTCCGTCGCGGACCCGCGGATCGGCGGTGTCAACTAGCCAGTGCTCTCGGCACGTCGCAAGCGAATCCGAGAGGCACTTGAAACGACGAGTCATCGATTCGTGAAGATCTCTGAGCCACTGTTGATCCGTTATTGTTAACGATCGTTGAGCCGGGTCACTGAAGTGGGTGTTCTGTTCTTGCGCTCAGGCGGTGCTAGTCTGCTTAGCGGGCTCTTTCGTCCTTGATCGAGAATCTTTCCTCTAATAGGCCACTGTTATTCGAGGATCGATCGGGTAGGGGAGCGGAATCCCGTGTCCATGCGCCTCCCGAACAGCCATTGGACTGGTGTCGATCCAATCGCGATTTCGAACGGTTTAAAGCATTCATTCTCCCCAGTAGCATTATGCATACCTGGGCATCAAACAAGGTCAGTTTTGGCCATTAGTATTCTAATTGGGATTGACCAACTTGACGGCGGATGTGTCTCACTGTAGATGCTTGGCACGGGAAGCACACAGTACTTGCAGACTGCAGTACTCTGCGAGTCCGAACTCCGTATTGATCATAATGCACCTCGGCACTGATTTCGATGGCTGGACTAAGTCGCTGACTGTGCGTGTCAAAGTTGCTGAGGAAACATCTTCCGCTGCACGCTGACTCGTGGCAAGTGGCGTGGAAATATGGAGTTCTCTGTGCGATGTCCGAAACCAACGAGACCCGTACTCGGTAGAGACAAATAGTTAGTTCACCAGTGGCTGCATACCCTGGTCACTTTAGCAAGTTGCCAAGGCCATTGCTTTTTTTTTCGAAGACGAAGAGAAATGAAGAAGACAAGAGAAAAAGGTCGACGCGGGAAGTCTTCTCTATCCCAAAGAGGAATCTGCACGTGAGAGCTGTTGCGACTTCCCTGTGTGTTTAATGTTATTTCTAACTTCTGAAACAGCCTCAGCCGCCGTTGCCTTCTTCTTGATTCATGCCCCTGTCAAGTGTCAAGTTGTCAACCTACGGAACTCGTCACTCCTGTACTCCCCTTGTTCTCTTCAGAGATTATCTGAAGAAAATCATAAATCGATTTCTCCAGTTCCCAGCATCTTAACATTTCTGCACTTGCCAATAAATCGTGCTTCATCGGACATTCGTTGGCATGAGATGACTATCGATCAGCACGTACTGACCAACAGCTCGTTCCCCAGTTATCTAATCCGTCGCTATTTCTCCAATTTTGGCGAAGGGGATATCGTTCGGTAAACCGTAAAGACACCACCGACTTGCCTAGACACCAATGGGTCGTGCCCTATTCAAGTGGGTACAGATGCCGTCTCAGATTCGAGAAGTGATGCTCTCGATGGACCCGGAGAACCAGATGGCAAATAAGCGAATGCCAGAATTAACACACTAGACAAGGGCTTTCATGACGCCTTTGGGCTCTAAAGCGCCGATTTGGCAGACTGGCCCAGATCCCAGGTAAGCTCTAACGGCAGCGGGTAAAACTAAATACTAATAGCGAACTCGATTATATGCCTGAAAGGTGGACTCGTCTCCAGTATTCCACTTTAGGGAAAACCGTCGTCAATCATGGCTCTCGCTATATGCAAAGATACGAACGTCTTCCGGAAAGTGGATCCATCAAGAAAGTGGCAGGTTAGACATCCATGTTCGAGAAGCGAGGTTCCACATAAGATTCACTCCGTACATGTGCCGTTAACTATGGCAGATGGAGTGCCATTCTTAAATCGTGCTCGCCACTCAATCATTCCTTTGACTTTGCCGTTTGATCTCTTTGCGCTGGTGGGAATGTAAATTCAACGGTCAAAAGAAAAGCGAAGGAAGCCAAAGAACGAGTCAGAACTACCAGAGGATACTCCTATCCCCTTCTCTCGCCTCTAGCGCCCTGCTCTCTCTGAGGGTCGACCATGGCGGCTACATCGGACTCGCAGGGCCCAGTGGTGGTGGGTATCTCTATCGCCTTTGCGATATTAACCTTCCTGGTCCTGTGTCTACGACTCTTTGCCCGCATCTATGTTCTGGGGAAGATGGGCCTTGATGATTGTAAGTGTCCTCGCTCATCAATTGACCTTGCAACTCTTTGTTGATGGATGACTCTTCTCAGATCTGATCATCGGTGCATGTGTAAGACCGACTCACATATCCGACTTTTCCGCTTGGGCACGATCTAACATGAACAGCTTCTTTCTTGGGCATTCATTGCTGTCACCATTGTTTGTTAGTAACCTATCGTCGACCTTCGTTACGTTTGAATAAGACTGATGATAAGTACAGCCGTCCAAAATGGATTAGGTAAACATGTCGAGGATGTGGATCAGAGCCGTCTAGTTACTTATGCCTTTGTACGGTTGTCTCCCGTTCAATATCCGTCTCCTCCTGAATACTTACCTTTAGCTAGGTCGTTTGGCTGAGTTCGATGTTTTACCTGGCCTGTCTTGGCTTCGTCAAGACATCGGCCTTGTGGTTCTACACACGTCTAGGCGATCGATATCTCACACGAATGTCTCTCATAATGCTAGCGGTCGTAACCTCGCAGGCTCTCGCAAACGTCTTGACTGCTGCATTTCAATGCCAACCAGTTTCGAAGGCATGGAATGCCACTCTCCCGGGGAAATGCGTCAACATCAATGTCTTCTATCTCGCCAACGCCGCGCTCAACATTGTCACCGACCTTCTGACCTATACACTGCCAATCAGAGTCATTTTCAAACTTCAAGTGCCGCGGAAACAAAAGCTTGCTCTGATCTTCATTCTCTGTCTTGGCTTGTTGTGAGTGTCCTTGCTATGATTCCTCTGTTCCTCGACGGTCTCTTGAGTGCCCTTTCTCACACAGCCATTGTCCAGTGCCTGCGTCTCATCGATCATTCGAATCACCTACATTCCGTCCATGCTCACCTCTCCCGACTTCACCTACGTGATCAGTGGAGCCATGTACTGGTCAGTCATCGAAACAAACGTCGGCATTTTCGCCGCATCGATCCCGTCGTTCAAAGCTATTGCCTCCCGCTTCGTACCCAAACTTATCGGAGAGTACTCCAGCCATAAGAAATACGGCCCTTGGTCTGGCAGCGCCGATGCTAGGAAATACGGATCTGGGTTTTCCAGGGTCCGAGACCAGAACATCACGATGGGTACCCTGCGTAACAAAGATGTCGATGGCGATACGGTCATGGGAACCCAGATCCGCAGTGAATTCGGCAGGAATACAAGTGAAGAAAGGATCATCGTTCCAGACGGCAAGATCTACACCCAGACGGAGATTGAGACGAACGTGGAGATTAGCCACGATTTTGGCAATCGCCCATCCTCGTTCGAACGAGGCCGTTGATGCTGGACATGATGACATGTTAGAATTCTTTAGGTACTTGGATATGTATCAGGTATTGCGGTTCCGTCTTCTTTGCTTGAGATGAGGAGTGCTGGTGGTCTTTCGGCTAAGATGGTTGGAGCGGTTTATCGTCAAGGGGCATTCTACTGCATGCAGTCCCAACTCAGCGCTGGACGTCTGAGACATTGCCTTGAATCGCTTGCTCAGAGAACAAAAGCGGGCTTCGATCTCTCTCTCTTGTCCTCTCCTTTTTCTTCCTTCGCCCCTCTTGATCGGGGCATGTCACTGATACCACGAGCTTCGGTGCTTACTGGTGGCTACGATTATTTATAGCCTTCCATACCCTTTGGGTCTTGGTGGTCTTGACACCGATACACCTAATAGACTATGTCGCCTTCCTTTTTCAGTTTTCCTATCGCAATTCCCGACTCTGTTTCTCTGTCTATCCCTGATCATTTTTCACAATTCTCACAACCGGAAATCTTAGCTATTTTAATTCTGTTTTTCGAACCGCTTTTGGAGGTATGGGATTAAATGTGCTCTGAACGCCATAATGAGAAAAGTCGGTGAAAACCTGGCATAGTAACCTATCGCATGGAGAAAGATTAGATCAGCTCGAAACGTTAGTAACTAAAAAACAATATTAGTATTACAGTCTCGAGTCTCGACTCTCACATCCCTATAGCCAGTAGAGTCTACTGGCCAAGGATGAAACCCGGTCTGCTCTTTGACCATCTCACCAAGGAAGGAGATCGAGTACTGATTCGAATCAGGGGAGCAGGCTCGCTCTCCCCTTTGCCGATTTCCTCGTGCTTTATTTGTTTGCTTCGCTGCGCTCCACACATAACAGCCGGTAATTCCCGGGACTTGCAGATCCAATGAACTGGGAATTTATTTTCTGAAAAAAAAAATAAATAAAAATAAAAAAATAAAAGGCAACTTGTTCATAATCGCCATCACAGAGTCTGTAAAAGTTATTGCTCTCTCAAAGAAGCGAATAGTGGACAGCTTGATGACTCTGTCTGGACCGGATTAAAGAGACCAAATCATTCCATGTGACACGGTGACGTATGCAAGAGTTGTTCCAAATTGCCGAAGTAAATGCACTTATGTATCCATTCTCTTTCACAACCCAAACGAGGGTTGATTGCTTATTCCAATGGATCCCGTCCATGCATCTTTTCCATCTCCGCCTCGTACGCCTCGTCAGCCTCCAAGTCGAACTCGAGAGGACGCGTGATTGGCGTCAGGGCTCGCCCGTGCTTCGCCAGCTCTTGCAGGCGACGTGCGGTCCTTGGCTTGGTTTTGTTCACGCTGTAAACCTTGATTCGGTGGCAACTGTACTTTCTTTAGTATCGATGGAAAAGAAAGAAAGAAAAAAAAATCCCCGGAAGAGAGGGACCGTTGGACGTTGGCATCCCACTTACCTGGAGGTCACATGGAGATCCCAGTTCCTAGATACATTTTTTTTTCCCTGCGTGAGAACACACACGGATTGCAATTTACAAACGGACGAGGGGAAGGTCTCAAGAACTCACCATGCAGAGCGGACAAAGGTTGGCTGAGTGTTCAACGAATTATCCCAGCATCGCGCCACCAGCTCCAACCATCCCTCCGCATCGACCGGCAGATCAATCCACCACAACCGCCAGCCGTAGTAGTACTTGGTCGTACAGTTCTCCTGGGGCACCTCGTACCAGATGGAGCCGCCGTCGCCCGACACCTCGACGCGTTCCGGCCAGTGACCGCCGCCACTGTACGCCCATCCGCGAAGTCGGATGTGGCCGTCGTGGACGACGACGTCCTTGTCGGCGGGGGACATGATGGCACTGGACACGGGCATGTCCTGGATGGAGAAGCCGTTGGAGTAGCCCGAGTTGTGCTTGCCGACCTGGGGGCTGTAGTAGAGATACTCCTTGCGCTGGACGGGGTTGAAACTGGGCTGCGCCAGGGCGTTGATGCGAACGAGCCACTTGCAGCTGCGGGCGCCGATGTACCCGTACACCACGGTGCGCAGCGGGAAGCCGTGGATCTTGGGCAGCGGCTCGCCGTTCATCTCCCACGCCAGCAGCACCTCGTTCGCCTTGACCTTGCGCCAGGGCACCGAGACGGCGTAGTTCCACACCCGGCCCTTCTTGAAGTAGGTCTCGGCGCCGACGAACTCGAGATGCTGCGCCCCGTCCTTGAGCCCGCCGCAGGCCTTGATGACTTTCTTCAGGCTGACGCCCGTCCATCGCGCGTTGCCGATCGCCCCCTCGCCCCACGGAGCGTTGATGAGCTCGTCGCCGTCGCCCGGGTACTCGCGGATTTGCTCGATGCGACGCGTGCCGGAGCATTGGATCGTGACGACGTTGGTCTGGCGCGGGAAGACGGATTCGTCCTGCAGCTCCTTCAGCGTGAACGTCCGTGGGTTGTTGACGAGCCCGCCGATTTCCAGCTTGAACTCATTCGGGTCGATGTCCGGGATGCCGCCGTGGTTCCGCACGAAGAAATCCTTGTTGGAGGTGAACTCCGACTCGACCAGGCGCTCCTGCAACCTTGCGCATCAGCCAGGGGCAGGTGGTTTCGAGACCATGAAAAACTTACCCTGGGTGCTTCGCCGTTATAAGGGAACTCCAGCAGATGAAGCATGTCCTTGGACTTTTCCTCCAGCACCGTCTTCCAGCTCTCGGCCGGCACGTCTCGCAAGGTCGGGCCCATGACTTCGTGATATTGCTTGAATCGCGCCCCGTCCAAGACGGGATTCGTATCGGGCAGCGGCACTAGCTGGAATTCCGGAGGCTGAAAGGCCACACCCCCCGTCAGCAGGGATATGGAATATAAAGGAAAAGAACCGGCGGAGTGCCTACATCAATGAATTGGTACTTGGAGAGGATCCTGGCCGCCTTCGCCTTCTTCTCCGGATACTTCTCCCACTCTATGTAGCCGTGCCATCCTTTGAGCTCTTCGGGGAAGTTCACCTCCTCTTCGTCCTCTTTCTCCCCGGGCTTGAGCGGTGGCTTGGTGAATCGAGGAACCACCACCGCATCATCCGCCTGCTTGGCTGGCGTTTTGGGCGCCGGCCTATTTCGCAGCTTTCTGTCTGTCATGATTGCGAGTCCGAGAACGGTAAAATATAAACGTGGACCACAAATTCACTACCATCGTTCACTCCTCCGACGATGGGGGTGCAAGGTCAGGTTAAATGGACGACCCACGGGCGAGACAGTTCAAGCCGAATTTTCGACCGCCAGGGTCTACCTGTCGCAGTCAGCCGAATGCAATGCGCCATCGCAACAAAGACATTGTGACGGACCAATGAATATGCTGATAAGGACATACTGCACGTTTCGGGTTCCGTCATCCCTTGGTAATGGACGTTGAGTGTTCGACAGCCAGAACCGCTGAAAGGGTCAGATCCAGACCGGAAGCAATCGGCATCCCCAACCTATTGTTGCGTGCCGACGGTGACGTGTCACTGCATGAGGGCAGGGTGAACTTGAGAGAGAGAAGTTCTGAGGGGGTCAAGACTCAAAACCACAAAGTCATGCACGCACGGTCCTCCAAATCAAGCAAGTTCGATACTTGGAAGCTTCTGAGCAGCATCTCTCATTCGTGGTCGCCTGATCCAAAATGCTTCTCTCGAGTCTAGGTTTCTTGTCCATGATTCAGGGATATCTGATCTCACCAATCGGAGTGATGACGTCAATACTTACTATGGGAGCGTCCAGAGTCCAGACTACGCGGTGTAAGCTAGCAGAAACCTTACCAGATATGGGTTAATGTAGAGGCCTGAATAATCAGGTTTTGAGACCTCGGGGGCCAATCAGAGCAGAGCTTTCAGAGTATGTATCACTGTGAAGCTGCCCAGTGACCATATTGGGAAACTATGGTATTATCTCATTCCACGAGATGTACATCATTGAACTGTACAATGAATTGCATTCATGTGTCTATGGCCCGGGACATGACCTCGGAGAGATTCCGGATCCGTTTTCTAGTGTATATGGTCTACTACCAGCCCTGCAGAGATCGAAGCAATCAAATCACGTCTAAAAGAATCACACAAAAACGCTCGCTATGCAAAGATGGAGCCACCCAACCGATATGATAAGAAAAATTGACAATAAACACCCCCCTCCCCCCCCGCCCCCTAATTACTCACAAGGTGTAGCCATAGCCTCGTACATCCAACCTCCTGCTTTTATTTTTTATCGCGCCTGCAACGCCGCCTGCGAAGGAGGAGACGACGAAGCTATCCCCGAAGTCACCGGCGCCGCCGCCGCCTCCGCCAGTTCCCTCGCCTGGACCTCCTGCGCCGCTTTCTGATTCAGCCAGCTCAGATACGTCTGCCACCCCACCGCAATGCACCCGGCGAACACGTTCCGGAACTGCGGCGGGACGTACATGAAGCTGAACGCCGTGACGGCGGGCCACAGCTTGACGCTGTTCCGGATGCTGACGGGCAGCGCCGTTTTCACGCGCTCCCAGGTCTCGTCGAGCGAGGCGCCGGCGAGGAGGGAGTGCATGCTGAAGAAGTAGGTGTTGAAGACGGGGGTGAAGCAGGCTTGTTGCACGGCGACCTTGGTGAGGATTGAGAGAAATTTGGAGGCGAAGTTGAAGTTGTTGTGAAGGAACATGAACCTATTTGGGTTCTTGTTTAGTTTACTTTTCCTTCATTTGGAAACGGCCCCGCGTTGAGGGAAGATACATCCGAAAAAAAAAAAAAAAAAAAAAAAAAAAAAAAAAAAAAAAAAAACGTACCAGTGGTAAGAAGGTATACTCGACCCAGCACCGACGGTCAAATGCCTCAGCGTCCTCAGTGGATCGTATCCTACTTTTCCGCCGCCGTCATCCTCCACGGTCTCGTTTTTCGCATCTCCTCCTCCCGTGGCCGTCGCTTTCGGCTTCTCCGAAGGAAACAACAACTGCGCACTCAGATCCCCGAAAAGATACACCACGATCGAGCTGATCACCTGCGTCGCGTACGGCCTCCTCTCCTGCGCCCGTGAGTACGACCTACCCAATCTCCCCAGCGGACCCTGTCCGATGATCTGACGCAAGGAGCTGGATGTGGCTGCGACTGGCGGTGTGGATGCGCCTGCCGACGAGGCGACGGAGCCGGGAGGCGGGGGAGGGGCGGAGGGAGCATTCGACTCGGGTGGCTCTGGGGGTGCGGTGTGCGATTGCTGTCCAGGAGGCGGTTCGGAGTGAGGGGTGGAGGATTTGCATCTGCGTTGTCGTCGCGCGATTCTGTGCAGCGGGTTGCTGGGTGGCGTCGTTCGTTTGGTGAGGAAGGATCTGGACGGGGTGGTCCAGATTTGTGTGAAGAGCTTCATATTGCGAGTTTTTTCAATATATAGGGTTTAAGTTTGTCGCATGTAGCTGAGGAAAATGTAAATGAGGAAGAAACGAAGAAAAATTGGGTCGATTCTATTAGGGGTATCCAACAGAAGAACTGGAAGCAAAGCGAAATACGCAAAACAAAAGAGGGTATCTTCGAAATCGAAGTCAAGAAACACCAAAGACGGTCTATATCAAAAGAAGGGTTTAGAAAGAGCTCATGCTTCGTGTACACGAGACAAGACAGAAAAAAGAACAAGAAGAAAAAAAGGAAACATCAGCAATGCACCTGCAGTCGAGTCATCAAGATGATGCGATTTGCGCGGAGGATGATTCTTGCGGCCAACCTCGGGCAGCTCGTCGGCATCGGATAAAGATCTGATTTCCGGGTCACTTGATTTGCGGTCTCTGATTGGATGGAGATCCCGACCCCCTTTTGACCGCGGGGTATTATCTTGTGCCTGAATTATGATGCCTCAGGCTTCAGGCATCATTATTCAGGCACCAAGATGATTCGGAGTGACTCTCGTCGACAAGTAATCTACGTCCGTTTCATACCATCTTATTCTACTACTTTTAGGGGGAGCAGGAAAAAGAAGTAGAAGATATTAATCATAAAAATTAGACAGTTTACATACGTATGCTAGCTATGTAATGCTTCAAAACCCAACAACTCCGTCTATATGCACTCATGAAAGCAGTCATCGCGTCATCTCAGCAGATGACTCGTACATATATCGCATGTGACATCAGCAGAATGCAAGCACAAGAACCAATTCCAAAAGCGTGAGAAATATCACCGCCGGGTATAAAAGACGCGAGAGATAAGAGAAACACGAGTTGTCCGAGAAGATCAAGTGGCAGAGGTGCTTATATATAACGCCGAAAGGGATATGTGACGAAAATAGCAGAACTTTTTTTGGTCATTTCGAAGGATGAGACTCACATCGTAAGTCCGCGAGAAGATGGGTGTGGTGGAGGAGGTGGCAGAAGTAGATATTAAGAATTATCTTGGCAGTCGAGACGTGTATCTGGTAGAGATGCGACCATAGGTGCGAGTGGATGAAGGTATGTAGATAGACGATCGAGATGAGAATGGAAGGAAGGAAGTGTATTAATTGTTGGCCTTGAACGACTCGCGGGTGTTGACGCGGTCGACGTCGTACGGGTTGCCGTCGTACGTAACTTGCCGGTGAAGAGATCCAGCAGTGCGAGTCGACGCCACAGAGTGCGCTCTGCTGCGGATCTGTGACATGGACGGAAGCTCGTCAACATGTGAATCGCTTTCGCTGGCCTCTGACACGGCGGGGGCGGGTGCCTCCGTGCGGTCGAACACCACGTCTTCGTTGGTCTCCTCCTCCTCTGGTTCGGGCGCCTTCTGCAGGGTCTGCTCAGCTAACTTGCGCATGAATGCATCCGACTTGGCAGCAAACTTGCAACGCTTTCGGATGGCCGGTCCGTACTTGTAGAACAGGAAGGGGAACGGCACGCATGCAAGCGCCAAGAAGGCCGGGATCGAGGAGGCCCAGTGGATACCCAAGTCTTGGTACATGTAGGTGGTGAACAACGGGAAGGCAGCCCCGAAGCACGAACGCAGAACGGAGTTGGCGGCAAGAACCGAGGCGGCGAAGATGGTGTACGAGTCGATCAAATAGTTCATGATGCTAAGGAAGACAAGCACCATTCCGAATCCGAAGGGAACACCGGCTGCAATGCTAGCCATCCAGTGAATCGAAGGATAATTGGTCCAAGCGAACCAGAAAAGACCGACGGGGATGAAGACGGATGCGAGCAAGCAAGGAACCAGACGTGCCTCGGGGGGAGCGAAACCGTTGTTCTTCTCCTGAACCCTGATATACCGCTTGTTGTCGGGAAAGGTGTATGCCACCGCAAACAGCATACCAACCATGATACCCAGGAAAGCAAGTCCGCTAATTCCTTGGTTCCAGCCACGAGTGCCCGAGTACACGATAGGAAAGGCGGCGAACAGCATGTAAAGGGTTCCATAAATGATGGCCATGTACAAGGAGAGAAGGAAGACGATGGGCTCCTTGAACAACAAAATCCATGGTCGGGACAGGGCGATGCTGAAAGCTTCCTTGAGGTTCGGCCTGCCCTGGTCAATGTCCAGCTTGCTGTGATACACCTTGCCAGTCAACTTGGTCAGTCTCGCGGCGCGGCGACGAAGCAGTACTGGAGCGTATGTCTCGGGAATCAAGAAAGCGCCCATGATCCAAACCGCACCACAGAAGATACCCAGAAATCCCATCACCCACCGCCAACCTTGAGTCATTCCAAGGAATCCACCGATAATTGGGCCGAGAACGGGGCCGAGGAAAGGAGCCGCGGCGAACAAACTCATAGCGATACCTCTCTCCTTAGCAGCAAACATGTCCGCGATGACACCTCCGGCATTGGTCAATGGCGACGATCCGAACGAACCAGCCAAGAATCGGAGAATGATGAGTGTCCAGGCGTTCTGAGAGCCCGCGCTGCCTGCAGTGAAAGCAGTAAGAGCGCAGTAGGTACCGATGAAAAGGACCTGTCGGCCGAACAGCTCGCTGAGGGGAGCCCATAAGAGCGGCCCGATCGCAAAGCCGAGGACGAAGAGAGAGACACCAAGCGTAGCGACCTCTTGGCCGATGCCGAATTGCGCCTCAATTTCTCTGATACCACCAGTGAAGGCGGAGGAGACCAGCGCAACAGCGAGCGTTGCGATAGCGACCACCAAGGTGATACACCACTTCATCAGCCTGCTGTATAACATGGGGTTGCGCGGGTCATTGGGAATCCATGTCACTGCGTACGGGTCCTCCTCAGTACCGGAGCCAGGATATGGGTAGTCGATGATTTCCTGTGTCACGACGCCCTGGTCGATCACCATGCGCCAGTAGGGGATTTTCTTGGGTCCCGAAGACTCGATCTTTTCGGCCACATGGCCAGGTTTGCCATCGGCCATGGTGGCACGGATTATTTATATATCGTTCAAACTATCGCGGGGTATTTCGGGACAAACTGCTTCAGTCGATGCAGGCAAAATGAGCGAGAACAAGCGAGAGAGCGAGTTTCTGTGATGTGGATGGGTGGACACACTGATCGAATGTCCGGATGCGGGGAAGGTTATAACGGGTGTCAGTGCTGGTCAGCAACAATAACACAGAAGAAAAAAAATTTACCAAGAGCCAGGAAAGGGACCCGGGCCCAGGGCCAAAGGTATATATGCGCTCTGAAGTCATGTCGCCGTCACCGTCTTGCACTGGTCGAATATTTAGCCTCGGATCTACGCCGGCGTTAACATGAAGGGAAAAAAAAAAAAGGCCAGGACCAAGCCAGACGGACCGATCGCCGAGATCTGAGCATTATCAGACATAATCAGAGCGTTATGCAGTGCACTACTGGCGTTTTCGAGTCAGCCAGGTTCGGAGTGGAGCTGCAAAGCGTGCCAGCCCGGCCCAGCCGACAATTTGAAACATTAGATCCGTGGGCGAGAATATAGGTCCTTCGAGAAGCTGCCAATGTGCCAGGCAAGTTGGTACCAGAGTCAGACGGATGCAGTTGCGCCGTTGCGGGCCAAGCGAGTGGAGCACTGGAAGGAAATTTTGCAAAAGTGTGGACGAATCAAAATGAAGTGAGAACCAACGCCGGTTGCGCCAGACGGTCACTGGTACAGTTCCAGCCAATCAGAATCCTTTATTGCAGTTGCCGACTCCCGAGGCTGCAGTTGTGTACCACGTGACCACCATGTGTGCCATGCACAAGCAAACCGTGCATCGTCTCGGACTCTCGGCTGCGACGGCACGAACTGGGAAGGAAAAGATCTCTTTCTACAGCTGCCAACCTTATCAGCCATCTGTGTCCGCATCTTCCCTGCTAAGCTTTTTAGAGACTCCTATTATTACTACACCCTCTAATATTAGGAGTCATCTTCTGGTTCCATGGACGTACTGTGAGATCTGGTAGATCGTGTGTGGGTTATGCCTTTTTCTCGCTACCAGCTTCACAGGTCCTTGAATGCACGTTTCTGTCAATTGACTTTCACTAGCCACCTCTCGACAGCCTCAATGATGTTGGTGCTGCCATCCTCAGCGAGACAACCAATGCTGTTGTCGTCGTCGTCATGAAGACACACTTCAATATCTTCGCCCAAGCCGGATGCACAGAGGATCTCCGCAATGGCTAGGTGGAGTGCGAGGAGCCTAGGATCGGGAAGTGGTATAGGCTGCTCGGCATTGTTCTTGAAGGTGATTTTCCGGCCTTGTGGCAAAAGGACTTTATAGGCTGTTAACCATCCCTTGAAGGTTTTGATGTTATAGGTGTTGGCTTGCTCCTAGATTAGTATATTCGTTAAGACTCTAAACTTGAGAGAAAGGGATACTTTAGAATACTAACGGGTATAGCTTCTAGTGCCAGTCTAAATGCTCCGAAATCATCGTGAAAGTTCTTGGCCATTGTAATGGCATTTTCCGGTTTGTTGATAGCGGATGGGTCTCGGATGTCGATTACATTGCCAATTGCGGGGAAGTAACGGTACAGATATGCCCATGTCTGCGCTAAGATCGATTTCTATGATATAATTAGTCGCGGATTATTAAGTATTGGGAGAACATGCATATGTGTCACTTGCGTTCTTCTCCATCACCTTGCCCATTGAAAATGCGATTATGTGTGCGCATTGGGTCAGACTGAGTTTCTCTTTCTCCACATCGTTGGCTCGATCCGCATAGGAGATGTCTACAGTTCCCGATATGGCACAACGATTGTTGTCTCTGGCGAGGCATACAGCTTTTAGTTCTGGTTGGTCTTTCCTAGTCGGGCCTTTCGCCATTCCATTGGCAAGCTCTCCTGCTTCAGAAACGAACTTGAGACCACACCAGTCGAAGGTAGGGGCGTGTTGCCTCCCGTGGCTTTCACTGGAATAAATAAGTCAGTATATAAAGTCTTCATTTGCGTGATAGGAAGTAGTCTGATACTCACGAGGCTTGGCGAGGCGATTTCGTAGCTCCAAGGCAAATTCGGCAAGCTCTTCGAAGTTCTGCTTGGCAAGGACATCGTGGGCAAAGAATTTTTTACCATCATCTGGTAGAAATTGCAGAAAGGCCGAGAGAATACCCTGGGTCTTGTCCGTTTTGTTCGAGGACTTATACTGAGAGACATGAGAAACCGCGGCCGCCATGACGTCATCCGAAACCTCAGGTAATTGGGGAAAGACGGCGTCTTCGCTCAGTGTTTGCTCAGCTTCAGGCTCCTCCTTAGCCTTTTCCTTCCTTTTCCCCTTCGGAGAGGTTGGAGCTTCAGCGGGAACTTGTAACGAGCTTCCTTGGGTTGGCTCATTCAGTTTTTGCTTCTTCGCCAGGTGGGATTTGAGGGCTTGCTCCATGCAGCCTTTTGGGAGCCATGTTGATGTGCCACAAGATGAAGGTGTCCTTGAGATAAGCCAGTGGAGGAAGGGTGTAGAGGGGATTGTTCTGATGATTGGTGAATTCTCAAAACTTCCACACATTGTACCGCATGTAGTTAGCCCTTTCAAGATTAGCGGCTAAGCTACAATAGGATTTAGTTTAGCGGAAGATATCTCACCAGTGGGACCCCTGTCAAAATGTGGGCGCTCTACTACACACCTCCGCTGCAACGCTATGATTTCCTTACGACAGGCCCACCTCAATGAGACTCTTCTGAGTCTTCTCTGGTACGGCCCTATTAGCAAGCTTTAGCTTGGCTTTGTGGCTTTCTGGTTGAGAGAAGCCTCGGCGTTGTCGAATTTTGCATCCGATGGGCTGACAAAAAATAGAAGCCGACTGATGAATCATCAATAAATCGGTCGGTTTCCATTATCAATGTCAAACTGATGCAGAATTCTCCGGGAAAGGGGGGCACTTGATTGGCGGGAAGGATAAGCAGAGACAAAGTGAGTCAGGAAAGAACGACCTCGAATGCTCTACGCGATTCAATAGAGAGTACATCTCGACGAGTCGTTATGATCCACGCGGATCGTCGCTCGTCCCTGCAGCTTGCCGGGCCCGACGGAGCCGAGATGCACAACGGAGTACTCCGTACGTTAAGCCAGACGTGACGGAGTACAGAATGCTTAGCTACTGTAGATTACTCCGTACTAGAGTCGGACTCATCCCTTGCTGCCCAATCATACTGAATGTGGGGTCAAGGTTGTAATGTACATTATAAATCAATGCTGTCTACCTTTTTTCCGTCTTGCTAATCACATCCACGAACATCTGGAAATGCTTAGATCAAACAGTTGACTCAGTCCGTACGGACGGAATCTCCGGTTGATTTCGGATATGTCGCAATGCAATAGTGTGTAAGCAGAATGACACGATAGTTTTGAGAACATGATATTTCAGATTGAAAGACTCATTAAATCTCTATCTCCGACTCTCTCGTACGTACTCGGCAGATTGATGGATGCTGCGCCACGTTTGGCCCGCCTAATTGAGTCGATGAACTGTGAAACGGGGTGAATTAAGTGCACACCAGCAACGAGAGAAGGGAATATATATCGATTCCTCGCCACAAGCACCATCTACAATAAGACAGACCCGACCCTTTCAAACTCTCTACAACAACACTCCGTCCATCTACACGTAACAAACCTTCTGGCACCGTGCTCGACACCCTCAATCAATTAACCACGACAGCCACCGGGATCGAGTCATCGTGATGTCCCCATCGCTTTATTTATGACCAACCCCTCGCCGAATAAGCCCGTTCGTTTCCGATTACCTTTCCCCTTTCTGCAATCGTAAGAAGGCCCCGTAGCCAGCCGACACTATTCTCAATTAGCGTCCTCGCCCCAGACAACTATCCAACAACCCTCCACCACGTCGGTAGATACAAGACGGAGTTCAGGAACGAGAGGGGTCGATTCTGCTCCGCTCAACGCGCTGAGCGGATGGACACCCAAGGTCTTCAAGGCACCGTAGAACTTCGTCATTGTATTGCAAGTAGATGTATACATGTGTACACACACTGATGAAGTCCAATGCAAGATCACATCGCTCGGCTCCTTTCTCTTGTGTGGAAGGTTTCGTTTGGTGGCAGCCTCGTCACACGGTCGGCAAGCAAAAAACCCCACGTACCTACGCCGCTGAGAAGAACGAGTTGGCTTATTTCTTTTTTTTTTTTTTTTTCGCAATTATGGAATATTCGTTCATGGATAATGAGCATAGAAACGATGAAATCCGTATACTGGATCGAGGATCACCAGAGTACTGTCGTCATCGTTGACCGTTGACCGTGACCTCTGTCCGGCACAACCTGTAGAATCGCCACATCCAACAGAAGTTGGAGATCAATAGATCAGGAATAGAGAATGTAGAGCTAAAAAAAAAATATAAAAAAAAAAAAAAAAGATTCGTCAGATTATAGATGATGAGGTCAACGCAGCACTGCAGGATCAGGACTTACGTTGCGATGATTCGGTCGGGTGTAGGCATCGCCCCTTGAACTGCGACCGGCGCGCTACGGTCGCATCTCAAACACCACCCTCGGGAATCATCGCAACCAACAGCTACCACTAAGATAAAGTATCTACGAGAGACATCTACAAGAGACAAGGCAGTAACAGCGGAACCTGGGTTGAATTCTCTGAATCATAAAGAGACTCGAATTTGGCGTCTATGTCATGAGGTGCGCAGAGCGACACCATAGGAAAAAAAGAAGCAACTTCCCAGATAATGTACATGCTTGGTCGCGCCCATGACCGATCCACCCAGCCGCTTCAATCGGCAAGACTACTTATTGTGCAGTAGTTGAAAGAAAACTTTGGAAAGCAACCCAGTACCGAAACCCATTGATATTCGAATAGCAAAACCCATCATGTGTCGCCAGTAGTCATGATAAAACGAAAAAAAGAAAACCCCATTATCGCCTTCCCAGAAGAGCCAACCAGAAGAAGTAGCAACTCATTAGAGAGAGAATCTAAGAGCGCTCACCACGGAGGCGGCGGGCAAGCTGGATGTCCTTGGACTGGATGGTGACACGCTTGGCGTGGATGGCGCAGAGGTTGGTGTCCTCGAAGAGAGAGACGAGGTAGGCCTCAACGGACTCCTGAAGAGCGCCGATGGCAGAAGACTGGAAGCGGAGGTCGCTCTTGAAGTCCTGGGCAATTTCACGGACGAGACGCTGGAAGGGGAGCTTGCGGATCAAGAGCTCGGTGGACTTCTGGTAGCGACGGATTTCACGGAGAGCGACGGTACCTGGTGAAGTGAATGTTAGACTGATGTCTTGTACATAAGATGACATGATGTTGAGATGAATGCAACTTACCAGGCTTGTAGCGGTGGGGCTTCTTGACACCTCCGGTGGAGGGAGCGGCCTTGCGAGCGGCCTTGGAGGCGAGCTGCTTACGGGGAGCCTTGCCACCAGTGGACTTACCTGTAGTTGATGTGTTAGTGAGGTTGTTTCAAAAAGACGCATAACGATATCCCACGGGCGCGTCAGTGACGTTAGTCACCAACACCAAGACCCCGCAAGGACAGCGACAGTGAGGTTGCACTTACGGGCAGTCTGCTTGGTTCTGGCCATTGTATCGGTGTTTTTTGGATGAAATTGGGTTGTTTTACTGATGGAAGTTGTCGTTGGTTGATGTGTCGAGATGTCGAAGTTGGCGATAGGCGACGGTTGTGAGTTGTAAGAAGGATGGAGGGAGTGGGTGGGGGGAGGTATTTGTAGTAAGCGAGGTGGTGGGTGGGTGATCTGGGTGCTGCCAGGAAGTCTGGGTGGCCTTAGCGCGATTTTCTTTTGATCAAAAAAGCGCTCGGAAAGCAGTGCACCATAAGCCGTGATTTCGCGGTTGCAGTTTTGCTGGCAGATCAATTGTCCCTTCCTTGCGGGCGGCCCTTGCTCGGAGCTAAGCGAGGATGGACCCGTCCAGCCAATAGGAACGCAGGATCACAGATCTTGAATGCCTGCCTGCCACATCTTGATCCCAACCACAAGTGAGGTATGCGAGTAGATCAAACGGATCAGAATGATGGCCATTGCCTCCTGTTGTCATTTCTGATGATTTTACAATATTGATCTACGCGTTTTGCTCCATTCCGGGCAGGATCAAGGCGTTCCAGCGGAATCACGAAGTTCTCGGCCACGGGGCCGACTGATCAAGCCCGCCGCTAGGGTCGCGCGCTCTGATTGGTGGATCAGTCAACTAGCGTGTGATTCCAGCAACCTCCCCGCGCTCTGCCCTTCGCTATACAAATATCTCTTGCCCCAAGGCCTTCTACCGCTCTTCTTCCCAATTCATCCACCCAGTGTCATCCATCCACACACACACGACTTCAAGCTTCTCCACGTTATCACTTAACCTTAAAGACACTTTACTTTAATCACATCTGTCATCATGACTGGACGTAAGTAGTTATCATCCTTGATGATCATCCTTCGACCGCGATGATCTGGTCTATTCGCTTCAACAACATTGAACTGACGCGTCTCGTATAGGCGGCAAGGGTGGCAAGGGTCTCGGAAAGGGTGGCGCCAAGCGTCACCGCAAGATTTTGCGTGACAACATCCAGGGTATCACCAAGCCCGCTATCCGTCGTCTCGCTCGCCGTGGTGGTGTCAAGCGTATCTCTGCCATGATCTACGAGGAGACCCGTGGTGTCTTGAAGACCTTCCTCGAGGGTGTCATCCGTGATGCCGTCACCTACACTGAACACGCCAAGAGAAAGACCGTCACTTCCCTCGACGTCGTCTACGCTCTCAAGCGTCAAGGACGTAAGTTGCTCCCCTTCTCTCGTCTCGTTGCTTCTCAACGCGTCTCTCTAACGCGGCTCCCCTCTGCAGGCACTCTCTACGGTTTCGGTGGTTAGGTTCACTTTTCTTCTTTCTTTTCGCATAGCCATCCTGCGGGGTCGGCGCGTCTGTTGCCCTTCCTCGGCGGGAACGCGTCTTGCTTTCTCGGGCTGGTTTACGGTATGACTGGGACGTTGGGGTGTTTTTTCTGAATCTTTTTTTTTTTTTTTCCACTGCAATCATGGGTCAATGGGTTTGTTTTGTGTGTCATACTTTGTTACCAATCTCGTTTCCACTATAGGTCTGCTAGTGGTTGCGTCTGAATTTCTTGTATCATAGCGGCCTTTTTACATACGGCCGTAGGCTTGAGTAAGATCACGCACTCGAGTGCCGAGGTGTGGTCGAATATGAATACGAACAGTCAAAAACTTCGAACTTCTTCGTCTTTTATTCTCTTGTGGGCTTCTCGCACTTGGCAATGGTGCTACAGTTGTAAGTCGTGTCGTTGGCTGGTTCTGGTCGGTTTGTTTTGATTCTACGCGTGTTGGGACGGGTGTCGCCTCAGTTTATGGTGTTCTCAACTAATTCATCTGATTTCTATTGCAGCTTGTATATGTCTTTTTCTACTGTAGTACCTAATACTCTTACTCTCGAAATTTAGCGCTCGTGGTGTTTCTGTACCTTGCGATGTCACCGCGAATTTCGCTCCGCGTGTTAGATGGGGCAATTTTCGTAGCATCGTAGGCGTAGTACTTCGCTTTGGGCCCATTCTTGTATTTGTCTGTCGTATATCTATTGGTACTATTCTTTCCTGTGTGTGGCTGCTAGTATTTTCGATGGTTTGTGTTTGTAGGGTCTGCTTGTCTGGAAGGTGGTGTATATACACATGTGGTTGATGGTATATATTCCCGGAGATATATAAAACCGCATGACCGAATCGCAAACTCCTCGATGGCGCGTCAGTTTACAGCTCAATCCACCCCAAAACAGTGAGCCCCCATAAAAAACACCCAATTACATGAATCCCAAGCAAATTCAAACCAAAATATCCTGCTATTGCGTGGTTTTCGCCGTGGGCTGGTGTCGAGGAAAACCGCCGCAGTTGAACCCCAGTTGAACCCCTCCGGCGGGGAGTTACGCAGCGACCGCAAGCTACAACGCGTCCACCCAATAGAACAGAGATATTTCCCAAGACAAGATACATGGTTTTATCTTCTAAAGTAGCATAGTATCGTCAAGAAACCCGTGTAGTGATTACGGTCGACAGCCGTTGTCCGTCGAGCTGAAGGCTTCTGGATTATTGGCGTCAATCATCGCTGGCGCTGTGTGCAGCCGCGCCCGGCAATCATAGCACCAAACCCAGACAAGCAACTCGACTCTATGAACTAGGGTATCTCCGTCTAAAGGAAGACTCAAGGTTATATGAGTCAAAGAAAAAGAAAAAAAAAAAAAAAAAAAACCAAAAACCCTGATAGGAAAACCTCCAACTCCTGATACAGGTTCAGAAGCCATAACACGATTCGGAGTCGGAGAATTCCTTCCCCCGGCTCCCTCTCTCTGCTGCCACTAAGCAACGCGCCAAGACCACAACGAGGACGCGCTGCCGAAGACAAGGAAAGTCAGACTCAGACCGAACCAACCTGCAGCATCGCACGCAAAGGCCTTGGTTGTCCCCATGCATCTCGATTGCTACGAGAAACGTACGGCTGAATTAACCCCACAGCAAGAAATAACTATACCATGAGAGTGACCAATCTCCAGCGGTTGGGGCAGACAAAACCTGCTCTGTCTGCACCTCTCATAACTCGACCGAAAGGATCGCGTGGACTTGTCCTAGACTCCTAACGCAGCACTCGAAGCCAGACAGATCCTGCAATTTGGTGGGAAATAACAGATGCTACATATTAAGCTACAGTGTTTACTACACAGAGGTCCTAAAATGGCGCGATCTTGACGGCGAAGAAAGTTAGCCAGCAAACACGTTGATCGTTGCGGTCGCGACGAGACCCAAAGCATGCCAATCGTCAGAGGAATCGCCTTCCACGAACAAACACCTTCAAATTCAAAAAAAAAAAAAAAGCTTGACTTGAGGCCCCTCATCTCGCAATGCTCGCTCACATGGGATTCGTGAAGAGTTGCTGCTCACATTAGCCGCCAGCCAAATTACGATTCAAATCGCGTCGATGATGACACCGGCCTCGACCCGCAGGCCACGTCTTTCTTCCTAATTTCCCGACACATTTCCGTTTTATTTTCTTTGTCGCTGAACCCCATGGTTTCCTTGGTTCATGGTGCTATTGACCGTCTCTTCCCTCCTCAAACCTGGAAATCGTCGTCTTTTAGGAATCCGTTACTTCTCTGCAAAAGAACTGGACAGCCACTCCGAATCCTGTATTCCTGGAGGAGCGCGTCGGTGATGGTCACAACCCACCGGTCCCGTGTCGTATCTGAACACAAGTTTCCCTGGGTTCCAAGGGCCGACATCGTCGCAATATGCCTTGTGGTCGTATGATACCATTGCGGCATTCTGGAATCAGTACGATGTCACCCTGAACGCTCCCAACCGACCTGCAGACGGAGCTTATGCCGAAGGCCCGGAGCTCCGCCTCCAATTCTTTCTCAATGGTCAACCAACAGTGATGTTGACTGCAGGTGGATTTCGGCAAGATCGATTTCCTCGACGTCGCATCCCTCGATGACACCAGCGGAAACGGCACTTGGTACACTGAAACGGCAAATGGAGATATACCCAATCCTCGAACTGACTTTTGCGTGGTCCTCGCATCGGCCAAGGACAACTCCAGCCACAACCGGGATTATCCTTAAAAAAGGATAGAAAATAGCTCATGGACTACATCAACATGAAGTCGGTAAGCCAACGAGATCCCATTGGCGCTTCATCTAGATGCTAACGAAACGCTTCGAGATCGCTGCAGACACCTTTGCACTCTAACTCAAGCCTTCAGATCTTAAGGGACCGATATTTTTTTCGACTGGCGATGGCGTGGTAGAGATGGTAGAGGGACGGCACACAATATTCTGGAAGAGGGGTCATAGAAGGATATTGGTATCAAAGACCAAGATGCCGAGTCAACCGAGCCTTCAGCCTTACTCCGTCGCGAAACCGTTCGAACCGAATTTTTCGACTGGGGACGAAGTCTACCTTTATGGCGGTAGAGGAGTCAGCGAACTGTACGACCAGATCCACGTCCTTTCCATTCCGTCGTTCACGTGGACGAAGATCTACGGAGGCCAGTCGCCGCGTTACGGGCATACCTGTCACCTGGTTGCCAACAGGCAGATGCTAACCGCGGTCATCAACCCAGAGATCAACCTCCTTCCTGCTCCATTGAGTCAGCCCCTTGCAAGTATTAAAGAAGATGAGTTACCATTGAGAAGATCCACACATTCAAATAAAGGCAAAGCGCCTTGTTGGCTTGGAAATAAACAAGCCTGCAAATTTGACTTTGCATAGGGTCTTTGTAAGGCCATCTGCAGGACTTTTGTCCCTATCGATGTGGATGAGCTCAACGGTAACTCATCTTCTTCAATACTTGCAAGGGGCTGACTCAATGGATCAGGAGACTCAGATGGAGCAGGAAGGAGGTTGATATCTGGGTTGATGATCTCTGGGGGGTCTGAAAGCGTGTGAGTGCGGCCGGTGATGTACTCTTCTGGAGCTTCAAGTCTCTTCTCTTGACTTATGATTGGTGCGAACGGGGCGCCATCTTGCGGGCCTGTACACGATCTTCTCGGGGGATGTGAACATAACACTTGGTGCCAAAGGGGTGAATGGCTTCCACCAAGTCAGCTGTTGACACAATCAAGAAGGACCTTGATGACCTGTACAAATTGAAGCTTCATGTCATTGGCCTGGAAAGTGAAAACCCAGGCCCCATCCCCGTCTACACAGACAGTGTACATGCCATTGCAATCATGCAGCGAAGAGGCGTCACCAACACCACAAAATGGATCGACAGACGTTACTTTGCTGTACGGGATGAGCTTGAGAAAGGCTCCATTGAGCTCATCCACCGTTACGACGTTATGATCTAAACTGCTGCCTACCAAGTATACCCTGGTGGAAGATTTTCTCTCTTCTTCTTCTTCTCCTTTTTTTTTTTTAATTTTTTTTATTTTTATTTTTTTTTACGAGCATTCCACGAAGGAAAAAGTCCTTCCAGGTTGAGAAATCTCGTCTACCTGCATCGGCCGCGTCTTGAACTTTGAGGTTTGTCCAACTACTTAGACTAGACTATCTTCATTCTTCAACTGCAATGCACACAGACCGCGTGGTTTCTGGCGTGGAATGTGAATCACAACCCACCGTGTCATTATTGTTGTGATTGTGGAGATAAAGTCGAACGTTGAGTTTGGTTGCGGAGTACAGTCGAGAAGCTGTGGAGTAAGAGTTCCTTGCAAGTTGCGAGTTTGCTGTATCCAGTAGAGTCTAGACTTAGAGCCTAGAGTCTAGATCTCGACCAGTCGGACTCCTCGAGGTACGGAGTACCTAAAGTAAGGTTCTGGACCGCGTGCCCGATGCTTTGGTGGCTGTGCATGCATGACCGTAGCGTACTCCGCACGTGTCCCCACAATGATCCAGACATGTTGAGAATTCTTGGGTCGATATTTGGACATTGACGAGGCTCGAGCTTCTGGAACAGTGGGGCACTGGGCACTGGATAGTATAGAGGTTGACATTACGATAGTTTGGCGGATGATGATTCATGGGGGATTGTTGAGGTGAGAGAGATGTGACCGGGAAGAAGCAACAACGAACAAGAATCGATTGAAGGATTGACTCATGTGTCTACATGTAGATACGGTTCCTTGCGAGGAGCATCATCCACTCCGATGAGTCCGACTGTGTTGCCGTTTCTCGACTCGAACCCGAGACGATGGAGACAACCTAAGGCATCTGTAGAGTCCAAACCAGTGGGTTCGATGACGGGAAGGCCATCGTGGGGATTAGTGATAGTGGGAGTAACGGTAACAGAGTCACCAAGGTAGAAGAAACGTTTGAGCAACCACACCAAAATACCAAGTATTAAGCTTCAGCCCGTGAACTCAACCAGAACAAACTGTCAACGAAGGAAAGAAACACTAGAAAAAAGCCGAAAGGACGAAAAAGGAAAAAGACTAAACGGAAGATTAACGAACGACAATGTGACATCACGGCACCGTAGCAGCTGCAGGATGTCTATTGAAAGCAGACTATCCCAATCCCACAATCCATGGACCATGAGGAGGACAGGGGTGCACCCTCGGAAGATTGTTTCCAACACCGGTCTTGTTGGTCGAGACGAACAAGTCGACATCATTGGTTGGCGCCGTGCCCTGGTAGTATAACTGTCTCATCCAGTTTCCGTTCAAGCGTGGTGGATCGGCATATGGATCGTAGGCACCCGTGAGAACCGCCGCTCTGATTTGTATCCAAGGTCCCAAGAATTCTTTCTCGGAGTTAGTGGGGTCCAATAGATTGATTTCGAGGTAAGTGGTCACCAGCCGCGCTGGTCCTCTGCCCGTCAGTACGTCCACAGGTGCTGATGGCACCGGCTGGATCCCTGACAGATTTCTCAGGGTGATTAGATCGTCTTGGTAGATTGTCAACAAGTTCGAGCCGGTGTCATCCATAAAGTCCCATTCTATTCCATTACCTTGGGCCCCGGGGATACGAATATGGATTTTGATCTGACCGCAACCGTAAGCAACATGGCAAGGGCGTCATTCGAGGGGACGAACCATGTGGAGTTTCATGTGATATGTCATGTCATTCTGGGCAGGGACTGTGAAGAACGGCGCCATGATATAAGGAGCTGGCTGCAAGGTGAGATTCGTGGCTTGTTAGTCAACAGTCGCTGAAAGAAAGGTGAGAACATTCCATTGGGGGAGAAGACCTCGGAACGAGGAGCGCAACTTCTTCTTATTTTTTTGGTGCATGCACTTACAATTTCCACCCAGAACCTTCCTTCGGTCCTAAGGTGCTTTTTCGCTTCTTCGATCTCCTCCTGTATATTCTCTGGTTTGGGGTCGCACAGCTGTCGACCCTCGACCCAGTATGAGACCTTGCCCGTTTCGGCCTCCAATCTGCCCGATCGATAGGCAGCTAGGATCGCTTCGATGTTTTCGAGCTGCGGTGCGCCCTCCCTGTAATCCTCTCGCATCTTGCTGAGGGTCTTGATCCGATGGTAGACTAGGTCGCTCAAACCCCTGGGTTCACCCTCGCCAATAGTTCTGGGTCAACAGTCATCATCGCTGCTCTTTTTTTGTTTTGTTCATAAGACTATAAAGAAGGGAGACCTCTTACGGGCGATTTTTCTTCGTCTCCAGGAACTTGTCCAGCACCGGTTGGAGAGAATGGTAACCTGCCTCAATCCGTTGCTCGAGACACTTGATATAGCCGTCGATATCACTGGGCAAAAAAGGAGCCATAGGTAAGCGTGGAGAACGCCCATCGACTTCCTACCGGACAATCCTTACCTGGGAGCCGGGAAAGAATCGAAGTCGGGTTCCGGGTCGGCGAAATACCGCGGTGTTGATTGCGCCTTCGCACGCTTTTCGCCAGACGAGGAGGCTGCTCCCGCGGCCTTGCGCTTTCCCTTGTTACGGCTGCGTCGGGGCGGCATGGTGCTGGATTTTATTGCTGTTGTTTCGTGTCCTTGACGATGATGATGACGGATAGGTAAGTTAGGGACGTCAGTGTGCAGAGCAATTCAGCATGGGGGGAAGGACGGACGTTATAAGCCCATTGGAATGGCCGCCGAGGGCATTGATTTCGTCGCTTTCTTTCTTTGTTTTTTCTTGTGCTCAATGAAAGCATGCAATATGCTTCGTGCTGAATTGGCTTTCTTTCACCATGGAGCAAAGTCGTAGCTTCGCGTCCAATGATACAGCGCCGTTCTGATCATTCTTTGTCGGTCGAGAAACTCAGAAGTAAGCATGTTCTTTGATTCTCTTGCTGCTCGGCTCCACAGGCCTCCCCGCATTCGGATGTAGATTACAAGTTGGATGATGGACGCTGAAAGATCCTGGGGCCATTGGAACTCGCATGTCCTCAAGGACGATGTTAAGAAGAGGACCTCGTGTACTGTAGCCTTCGAAGAAGGCATGCGGTGGTGACGGGCTAAGCCTAATCGGGAACAAAGGGTGATATCACTCTAAGAGTCTGGCAGTGACAATCCGAATACTTATTACTTACTCGTGTACCTTGTTAGACAAGCGTATATATCCATGATTGTTCTACAGAACGTAAGATACTTGGTGAGAAGAGAATTGAATTACCACTGTCCATTGTACATTCCCCGTGCCGAGGTGAATCACCCGAACCGGCAACGATAAGGAATCGAGAAGACGTAAAACAAAATAAAGATAGAAAATGGCAATGGAGCATTAGTTACACCAACATCAAATTGTGATGCTTATTATTCTCGTGTACGCTACCTAGATTGGATCGATGATGATTGATGTTCTAGCTTGAGCACCCATCACATAATAACAAGCATCCTTTGCCAAAAGACTTGTGGCATCGTATATGGGTGATTCGTGATCACCGTCTGGAACATTGGCCGGGTAATCATTCTGTCTGTCTGTCTGTCTGGATCGCAAAGCCGTACGCGAAAATCGAATCTCTATCGTTCGGCGTTTCCAGATAGCTGAACGAATGACCTGCGAGTTGCTGGACCACACGGAGGAACTCAGGGTATGTACTCCGAGGAAGATTCAATTGTTGAGCAAGGCAGTTGCGAACCAGACCGCTCTGGGCAGAACCGATGCCTCCAACACACCCTTGAATGGATCGGGAAGACGGCGAAGTACGGGGACTTTCCTTTTCAAGACGACCAGGATCAGGTGTGTTGAAGGTATCGGTTCTGTCTAGAGCAGGTCTGGTTCGCAACCGCCTTGCTCAACGATTGATTCTTGTACATACCCTGAGTTCCTTCGTGTGGTCCAGCAACTCGCAGGTCATTCGTTATACCAGAGGGTAATTGGACCCTTGCTTCTGGCAATTTGGAGCAGTTCGAATTGCCGTGGAAGAAGGAACTGGTGAATAGATGGCGAGGATCGCAGTCCCCGATAATGAGGTGTTTTCCTCTCCCTCTCTGGGACTTCATCAGAGCGATGCCCCAGACATGCCAGGGGCGTCCATCCCAGTCGCTGTAAGCAACCCTGGTCCTCGTTGGGGTGCTGAAGGCCGCTGTCCACGTTGTTTTGGTTCCTTTTGGCGTGGTTCAGAGGTAGGCATATGTATCACGGGTGTCGGTGTCAGGCATGAGAGCGCGGATTTCCAACCTCGTTAAAAACTCAAAAACCGCTTGGGAAAAATAAGGAAAAAGAGTGTTGGAGGCATGCCGATTTATTAGCGTCTAATTAAGGTGCATCCTTCAATCCTCGCTCCCCTATGTCCACGAACGGACCAATCTGTACCAAAAATACGGTGCTCCGACACACCTCCCCAGTCAAGAATTGGCTGCAAGTCCATCTCTGCACATTCCATATCTCCACAGCTCATCTGCATCTCCCATCTCTGTTGATGATGCACCTTCCTAATCCAGCTGGATGTTGAGGGTGCTCAGATCCCTCAGACCAATCATCTCCAAAAATCCTTGGTGTTTCTCACCATATAAAGGCTTGGTAGGCCGTCTGCAGGAACGTGAGATGGGTTCCCACCAATCTGATGCCTGCAGGCCTGACCAAGCCTCCATATGGTGAAAACACCAAAGATTTGTGGAGATGATTCGACAACGTGAACTCGTCCACTTGCATGCCTGACACCGACTGAACTTTTCGGGATCGGGAAGGCAAGGCTTCGGGCGACGATGGGAGGAGGGATCGGTTGATTTCGAGGATGCTAGCTGTTGTGTAGCGGTAGCACGTTCTGCTTGATTCGAGCGTCTTCTTCACGTAGTTGCTGTACGGCAGCCTCGAATTCACCACGCAGGTGAGCGATTGGATCCATGATAATGAAATGAAAAGGAAAACAGGCAGACGGATAGAATGATTACTCGGCCAATGCTCCAGACGGTAATCACGAGTCCCATATACGATACCACGGGTCTTTTGGCAAAGGATGCTTGTTATTATGTGATGTGCTCAGGCTAGAACATCAATATCATCTTTATTGATCTAATCTAGGTAGCGTACACGAGAATAACAGCATGGGGAAGGAAGGAAGGAAGGAAAGGATGGAGGAGCTGCAGAGATCCGCAGAGCTTGAACACCTTTGTGGGTCACCTGACCTAGCCGACGTGGATCACCGACAAACAATGACCTGATCGGTGCCTAAGGGAACCAGGCCGCAAGGCAGCCAGGCCGTGGCCGTTACATTCGAAATGATAATCCTTTATTGCCGAAAGTCGGATACGATGGTTATCGTGGGAATAGTGATGGGCTTTTGAGTAATTTTTTTTCTCTCGTGGTGTCCTTCAGGGGGTTCGTGCACGTTGTCCGTGTGTTGAAAAGGTCGGGCATCGGCACAACAACAGTCGACGATATCGTGTCAATGGATTTGTTGGCGCTATTCACCGCTCCTTCGACGGAAAAAGAATTTTTTTTTGTAAATATTTGAAGCATTTAACCGGAGATAGAGCTCGGAATTAGCCAGGAAGACATGAAATTCAGACATAATCCTAGGAGTCCTATATGTGTACTGTACAAGTGAAGAGCCGCCTCGGGAGATCATAAGCAGTGAAGCACAGTGAGATGCACGGTCCCGATGGAATGGTCCCGAGGGCTGATTGACAGATCATATCAAAATTTTTGATAAGCGATAAGTTACCCAGCTATTGAAAGGAGAGGGGATAGGGCCGCTCCTTGGCGCCAGCTGAGGACTGCATACAACTTGAACATAGGGATTAATCGGACAGCAAGTAGCCGTTGAACATTGACTTGATACGAGTCAAATGGGAAGGTAGTATCACTTGCGATGAATCATTAAAGGGGTGAAAATTTTTTTTTTCTTCCACCTCTTCATAGACATTCCTTAGTTGCACCAGCGAAACAAAACTACTGCAGCATACAACCTTGAATGCAGGACCCGATCGACGAACGAGACCGTAAAGCCCGGCCGAGAGATGCCCGATGGGACAGTGTGATTGGGAAATGGGACCCCAAAATAGAAAGCTTCCAGAACGCGCATGGAAAAATTTTCTCTTCTTGGCCGGCGGAGGGACCGATGCGAAATATGCAAGCCACGTATCCATTCCCACCCCTGCAAAAGCCTAAATGGGTGTAAGGGTGCGTACTGGATACGGAAGTTTTCTATTGTTCCATACCGTACGCGTGTACCGGGTAGCTTTACCGCTACTGCAGCCCAACAGATTTTTTTTTCAACCCATTTTCCTGGGATTATTGTGGTCGTCGTTAAGGTTTCCTCCACGGAGATCTTGTCGTCGAACTGCCGGGGCTTGTGGCTGTGCCGCTTGTGGGGCTGCATGCTACGAGTCACCCAGTCACGACTTCCATGTGAGAGAGGATTTTTCGTGAGCATAGACATGGGGCATGGGTCCCCCCCCTTGTTGCATTTCGGAAGACAGGCAAGCTCAACAACAGATCTCCAGAAAAAAGCGTTGCGCGCTACGAAACCAGTGCAGCCCGTTAAGGTGCTGACAGCCCTGACCAGCTGGTGCGTGCGACTCTGCCAGACTACCGGGGCCAAGGACCACCAATGAAAAATTTTTTTCTCTTTCAGCCTGCATTTCTCAGTGATTTTTCTGAAACTCCGATATGGTGTGTAGGTAGGTACTCCGTAGTTTACTTTCTTCCTATATACTCCGTATATTCGGCATTTCGATCGGCTATTGAATGTTTATACTTCAAAAAACATGGAAAAGTGAGTCCATCCTTTTCAGCCGATTATACTCGGGATTCTGTTGCGTAGGCGTAGACAGAAATGGTCGCTCATGGTCAGGACTCGTCAATGTTGACACCGGGAGACATCCATTCCCCCAGATTTTCCCCTATGGGGCTGGACCGTGAATTCTTGAATTTTGCGTGACCATGTTGCTAAGTATGGGCGTTTTGCTTGGATAGAGAGAGTTAGAGACCGCAGACCCGCCCGTGCTCCCAGGTTAAAAGGTTCTAGGCCTTGACCACAAGGATGTCTTGACTCGGAGTCCAGATTCCCAGAGTCCAGACTTCGGTCGGAAGCTAGATTCAACCTCAACCTCAACTCTTCTAATTCTGATTCTGGACTCTTGCTCGCACAGGTTCCCCCAGATCTAGACGAATCATGATACCTTACTGCGAGTAAGGTAAGTCATCGGGTGTGTTTCTCCTTTTCACTTGCAGCACGGTACGGTGGTGGGATGCTCCTAGCCTCGTCAGCTAGACCCAGCGGAATGAGACATCCTTTAGTCCGCGGGGTCTCGCCACCGACTTCAGCTGTCATGTCTGCTTTAGACTCTGAAATGATCGACATGTTGTCTGTGTTGCTCTGTTGGATGGTTGATAACCCGCCCGTTTGCGCAGGTTGCATATGCTCGAGGAATCGGAACGACGGAATTCCGCGGAAAACCGTGTAGAGACTCGAGAGAACCAAGCGCAGACACACGAAAAAAGAAAATTCGCCGAGATAATTTTTTGCGTTTTCAATTTGGAATTAAATGATGAGGATCAAGGACAACGTGGATGCTGTGTAGCGCGTATAGATGGAATGACTTTCCAAATATCCATGGATGTAGTTCTCGGCTGGTCGGCAAACGGTTTCGACAGAAATCTCGGGACCAGATTTCGGGGCCGACGGTAACATACTTGCAATCAGAACCAGTCAGACCCGGGATTCTGGGGTGTGTTATTCTCCGAGTATCCATGTATCTGTACGAGCATAAGTGCTTACGAACCAAGATCGCACCCAAATAGCCTTCTTTTCGACCCATGAAACATGTCCATAGGAGACATAGGACAAGGCAGCATGATTATGGATTTTTTGAACATATGACTCATCTCGCTTGGTCAGCTGTTACTTTAAGTCCAAAGTAAGCATCATAGATCTTTGTACAGTACATTCAAAGCGACAAACGGTTCTCGTTCTACATCGGCTGTCATGCCACAAAACATACTGAACGGGGTCAGCTGACCACTTTGTAGACTCGCAACACAGCCGCCTAATTCAGGTCCACGTACCTAGGTACGCAGTAGGTCACACAATGTCGAGGAGTCACCTAATCAATCAGTCATGCGTCGAAAGGGAACAGTTGCATGCTCGACTTAAGCCGGCCGAGACAGCAGCAAACGATGGATGTCTCGGGAAAACGGTCCCGCACAATCTACCGCCGAACCTACCGAAACGGAGGATTATCCCCGAATTTCCGTCCACAGCCTCAATTGCCAGGACTCAATCATTTCTGTTGTGTGTCATTCTTCTGCGCTAGCCAGTTGGGACATCATCAAGTCTTGGTCCTTGTTTTCACATGCCAGCAAGTTTCGACAGAAATTACGGTATTCAGCGAGGATGTGCACTTGTTGCGGCCCTCTTTCCGGTCCAAGCATCAGCCACAGATTCATGTGGCTGAAGGAAAGATGTGGCTTGTGTGCCCTGTGGGGCTGGACAACAATGCTGAAGAACGCAAAGCGCGCATCGCTTCCAATACGAACCCGAATTTTGCGGAATGGCCCACAACAGCTGTCGATTTAAATTAAGTTGCCTACCTCGGCTGCTGGAATGCCAGCTGTCGTGGTATTCGAACGATCAGATCTCTAGCCGCGTGTCGACTGAAGAATGTGTGGCTCAGCCGCGGTTGACTTGGGACAAATGATTGGCTGCCCCAGGACTGTTGCGCAACGGATGGTGGAGCCGATTAACCGGTGATATCAGGTAATCATGAGCGGGCAATCCTTTCAGAACCCGAGTAAGCATTCCATTATTGGCTCGAAATCATTATGCCTGATATTGGGAGAAACAACGACAAGGTTTACTGGTGCTCGGTCGAGTTCTCTTTATCTTGCGATTTATTTTCGTCAGCAGCGACAGTAATTAGGGAGATGCGTATAGGTTAGGAGTCTGGAGAAAACTCAGCAAAAAGCATTATCGGGTTGACCGACAGGGCCAAGTCGTGCCAAATGTCTATGCGCAAACTCCGGTGGACGGGCATTTTGTGGCTGAAGACTGCCGAAGGTAGGAGAAGCCACGGGAACAAACCGGAGATGTAAGGAGAAAGACAGCAAAGAAGGTATTGTGGCTGGTGCATGCACTACTCAACGTGGAAGGTGGGAGAGACTGGAGCTTCCAAACTTAGAATGAATCATTGATGCACTAGCCACAAAGGAAAGGGATCGGGCATCCCTGGGCTTTGTGAACGGTTCAACAGGTGCATGTTCATTGTCTAGGGTCCCATCGGCGGCCGCCGGGGAGTGAGGAGGAAAGCGACGATCTGACAGGAAGAAATTCCTAATCACCCCGGACTTGCAGATCGTCTCGACACTACTGGAGCAGTGGAGCCCCGTCGACTCATCCCTACGCAGTACTAGCGTCGTATTGTGTATCATACCGTCTCGAGTGTCAGGAATCCCCGAAATAATTACAACTAACTAGCAGCGATCGGTTCTGCATGGATTATTGCGCTAACCGAGTTAGCGTATCTTTCCCACTATCGTCACCGGCTGTGTGAGGTCATCATATAAGGCCCCCAACACACGCGCTTATACTGCCCTTTATTTTCCTCGTTATTATCCTTCCCTCTCAACAACCGATATCAATAATACTATTCTAATCAATCCATCGTTATCAACTGCTTACCTTTGAGATTTCTCATCCTCACCCATCCACACATATTCGGGTAAGTCTCTCCCATACTTCTGCCGACCATCGCCCTACACCACCACGGGAAAGCCTCTACCGTCATTCCTTTGACCACTTCCGGTTGAGTCATTGAAAATCAACCACAGGACAGGGCTAACCTTCTTTGAAGAATTCCTAATCTCAGTTCCGATCCCAAGGAATCGACGTCGACTGATCCGTCCTCTTCGCACCTAATTGGGTCCTTTGTCTACCCGACGTTTCCAGACTCTTCCAACTGTCCCATGCGGCCGGCTTAGCTTTAAACAACTCGAACACATCATCCCATCGAACCCTCCGACTTGACTTCCGCTCTGAGCTAGCACGGCCACACTTGCTTAGAAAATTTTCAATCGGATCTAAGGCCGTCGGGAATCTTTGTGGCCTGTAGCGCCAACCATATTTAACCCTCGTGCCTCCCCGGTGGCGAAACTTCCTTTCGTCCACCCCCCCAGTACCAATCGTGCTGACGTCCCATACACAAGACATTATGCTTATGTACCCGTCAGTACGTAAGGGTCTCATCACTGAACCAAGTTCCACTGCTTTCAACCCCAACTCCTTTGACACCGTTCGCATACAAGACGACCAGATCCCTCCCGAATTGATCCAAGATCCTTCGGTGCAGTGTTTCCAGCAACAGCCTCGATTGCAGTCTCCATTCCATTATCATCCGGACTTTCAGTTTGTCTCTCCGCCGTCTTCCGCGCCTTCCTCTCCTACCTTCTCCTCCCCAACCTTCTCAACCGCCTACCCTCCAGCGACGGCAGTCTCGACAGACTACCCCGCCGTCTTTGACGGCAGCTTTCTTGAGGCACCTTCGATGACTCCTGCCTCATCGTACAATTCATCGTACAATCCATCGATCCACATCCAGCATTCTGCTTCACCTCCAGCTCAGTCATATATCCCGCAATACCAATACGACACGCCCATGTTGGCGCAACAGTCTGTCGCGAGCAATCACGGTTGGGGGGACAGCAGCCTCCAGGCCTTTGGCCCAGCCAGATTCCAGAACAATCTCTCTCGGGCTTCGCTACACAATTCGCAGAAGAAACCATCGCCGAGCTCGTCTACCAGCTCTGCTCCTGGCGACGCTCACCGGACTCCTAACGGTGCCACCGTGTCGAAGCCACTGCCGACACCAGTGCAGACACCAGTGCAAAGCTCATTCCTGGCTGCTCCTTTCCAGAACTATGATCCCTCATCTCACAATGGCGTCAATGCAGAGGCAGAGATAGCCATGAGGCGGGCAGTCATGGAGCAGCAGCAACAGCAGCACCCACAGCACCACCACCAGCCGAGTGACTACTCGCTGGCTCCTTCGGTCTCCAGCGTGAGCCACAACTCGCCCGTTACTCCGCAGACTACGTATGACGAGGTCGACGATGCTTCGAAGGCGGCAAACAATGGTGAGGACAGATTTCCTGATGTTGATCGGTGGATGGATGAATACTTACGTCTCGATGCGCTTTCAGAATACAACGGCCAAAATGGGGGCGGTTTTGTTCCCAAGTTCAATCGCACCATCTCCGACATCTACCAAGATGAACTCTACAACCCTGCCATCATTCCCGCTCAAGTCTCCAAACAGCAGCCTTCGAATCAGAACCAGCTCCTCACACCGTATCGCAACATGTTTGCGGATCGGCTGAATGCTGCCAATCAAGGCCACATGTCTGCACGGTCTCAATCGCCCATGCACCGTGATCGCTCGCCCTTCCGTCACAACTCGCCGCTCGCTGCGGAGTTCAGCACAGCAACTCTCCAGCACCCACAGATGGCCACGAGCATGCCCATGTCGCAGAATGCCTTGAGCATTTCGCACCACGATGCTAATGGCGAGCCTAAGACCATGTCGCCCAAGGATGCTTTACTGGATTTCAACGAGGGAGATGACGCTAGCATGCCCGCGCTGTTCCCGCCGAACCAAGCTGATTTCAACCTTGGTGACACCTTGGGATTGCGCCGGGAGAGCTCGTCCTCCTTCCGACCCGCACAGAACTTCAATTCTATGGAGTCGTTCCCCAACCAGTACGCTACACAAGCAGCGGGTGTGCGCCAACAGTTTCCTTTCGCACAACAGCAACAGGCCCGACGCCAGCCACAGCAGCAGCAGCACAACAATCTGATCCAACAGACTCCCGACTTCCCAGCATCGCTCCCTAGTCTTGAATCGACCGGTAGCGAGGCGCAGGCTACGAACAACTTGACTTTACCGCAAGGTCAATCACATATGACCGTGCACCCCGTTAACGAGTCAATCACACGGCCCGAGGACACGTCTTCGGACAGTGGAACCTACACCTGCACCTACCACGGATGCACTCTACGATTCGAGACACCGGCTAAGCTCCAGAAGCACAAGCGCGAGGCTCACCGCCAAACCACTCCTGGTGGTCATCTCGTTGGCCGCGATGCCAACGCGCGCAATTCGCAGGCTGGTCCCCACAAGTGCGAGCGGATCAACCCCTCTACTGGCAAGCCCTGCAATTCGATCTTCTCCCGCCCTTACGATTTGACGCGGCACGAGGACACCATCCACAACGCCCGCAAGCAGAAGGTGCGATGCCATCTGTGCACGGAGGAGAAGACCTTCTCCCGCAACGATGCATTGACCCGGCACATGCGCGTGGTGCACCCCGAAGTGGATTGGCCAGGCAAGCAGCGGCGCCGAGGCCGCGAGTGAGCGCTCAGAGAGAAAGGGGGGGGGGAACAAACATCATCCATTGATCATCGCGGTCCGGTTATCATACGGTTATTTCGCAGGATGACAGCATACACAATGCGGGAACAGGCCCATTGGCCGAAGGAAAGGCAGCGAATGGAGCGCGATCCGCTTTCCCTTTCCACCACTCGATAGCTTCATGAACTCGGTATGACGAGACAAGCCTCCGACGTCATGGACTAAGCTAGATCGGGGAAAGACTCGCTAACGGGCTCCGGATCGCCGGCACCGACTTCCGTTTCGGGATTCTGGCCTTGGGGCCTTGCAGCCTGAAACATCCGGCATGACGTCACCGTCTATCTCATCGATTCTTCCTTCTTCCACCGCAGCGGTGCACTGCACAGGGCATCCATCCTCCATGTCTCATTACGTTCCACGTCTCGATAATCAGACGTTCTCATGACGCACATCACTCTTGGCTATACTGTCATACGTACTGTCCAATTCTTTTTTTTCCTCTTTGCAAGCATTTTCTCTGGATGACTTGGGTTTATCGTTAGCATTGCTCCTTGTTACGTTTTTAGATTTTCCCTTGTTTTTCTGGTGCCTCTGGTCTTTGAGAGCTGTTTTCCTGCGTATCGAAGCAAGCATTGGTCATGTCACGTTACGAAAAAACCTCCTCGATTACGACGACCACTGTACTATTATTAACTCATTCTCTCTCAGATGTATGATTGCTACGTGTCGATGATGTGTTGATTGATTGCATTATTATTCTCATTGCATTGGGTTGGTTGGCATGGTCTTTTTGCTTCATTTCGGGCCTGGTTGCCTTTTTGCATGTGTTTGATTGTGGTACATATATTCCACCACCGGTACAGGGCATAATATTGTATACTACGAAAGTCTGGACAGGAAACTTGTATAAATAGTGTGTGTGTGTGTGTGTGTGCATACTGCAGATAGAACAGAATACTTGAAGATATATATGTGTCTTATATATTTCATCTTGCTCCTTCTTGACTACCATCGTAAAGAGGAAGTGTAGAGAGACCTCGAATTTTCGATTGTGCGAGTTTGTGCGACTCGGTAAGCGAGGGAAGAGGGGTACTTGCATATGCAATGTACATGCAGTAAGCACGTACTATGCAGAAGAAAGCTTTGTTTGAATCGCGGTACCCAGTTTGCTCCAGCCGGAGCCGAGGCCCCAACCAGTTGCACTGTGGTTACTGGTATTGTTGCGAACTTGGGAAGTAAGAGTGAACCCAACGCCGTGAAAAGTGAAACAAACTGGCGTAAATGGCGCTTTCCCGGGAGCTATCCCATTGGGGGTGTGCATCTTGTCTGACTTTTTGTAAAGTGTAGATCTTTCCACCGGCGCCGGTAGTACTGGGTAATCGCTGTGATGAGTATGAAAGTTAAGTTAGAATAGTATGGTAATGATAATGATATGATATGATACCCATTAATTCTTGAAAAAATGAGGACACCAGGATCATCGAGAGGGTTATCACTGTGGAGTCATTGATTGATTGATATCAAGCTACCGGGTGGAATGTGGGGCCGTGCGGGTACTGTTTGTCGGTTGTCCATCAAGATTCCACTTTGGCACTTGCCCATGGACGTGGGGAACGCCCAGTGCCGAGGTGGGCTAGCAAACTACGGTAGTTTTGCTTATTTCGAGAAAGAACCCCCTCGACGATATGTGGGGAAGTGACAGTAGTGGCTTGAGAAAAAAGCTCGGCACTCGTTGCAGGGATTGTGTGCTTTGATAACCCGTGCAGCGTCTGCAACCCAAGCGTTTGCTTTGGGGGTGAGGTGAGGTTTATGCATGTTTCATGCTGGGTGTGGGTGGTGCTGAATATTATAATAATAATAAATGAAGGAAAAGCGGACAAGGGGGTGAACTGGCGAAGAAGCCTTTTACATCATTCTGTCAGGACTACCTCCGGAATAAAAATAGAATTCGAAAATTGATTCATCTTGTGGCATCGATATTTATTAACCAAGTAGAGTAGGTAGAATAATAAGCCTCACTACACATAATACCAACTTCGAGTAAGTCCATCAGAAGATCAGAGCACAGCAAGACCTGCCCAATACCGAGGCAAGTAAACCAAAGGACTCTAGAGCAAGATGCAACACCCATATACCATGTAAAGGAAATTCTAAACTCCCTATACTCCCGTAATATACCCCTTCAAAACAAGACGTCTTCCACCAGCTATATACCTCAATTGGCCTGATAAATCCTCATTCCTGCAAACTCCCAATACGCGTCCTCGAAGGCCTCGGGGTTCGTGGCAACAAACGTCTCACAAGTTGCCGGACAATCGTATATTTCCTTGTAGAAAAGCGGATCGGCGCCCTGCTCACCACATAGGTCGATATTCACGATAATGCTCTGGTTGGTGAAGTACTTGGGGATGTCACAGTAGGAGTTTGGGAAGTCGGCAAGAGGAGTCCCCCAGGTCGACGGATCGGGATGAGGCGAGTAGTCTGCGACATCTTCGGGGATGGACTTGCGAGGGAAGAACCAGGTTCGGATTCCGGCGTTGCGCAGCTCGAGGGCGTATACCTAATTGATAAGCATGTTGCCAGACAGGCACACGTCGATCGATAGCAAGAGATAGATGGGACTTACTCCACCGCCGACAGAATTGAGTCCTTCCCCATAGCTATTCGTTCCTCCTGACACACCACATCCGGCATTCCCATGTGTGTCATCGCACTCTGCATAAGTAGGAGTACCGCTATGGATCCTCCTGCCCTCCATCGTACACCCAGCGGTAGAATGTAGCGTGACGCCATTCTCGGTGTTGAGATTGTTGCCCTCGATGATGTCGATCTCGCCATTTTGAGGCCAGTTTCGTTCGTCTGTCAGCCATAGTGCGGGCCAAGTGCCGCATCCGTAGGGGGCATGGATGACATCGAAGACGAACAGGCCCTCGTTATAGGTGTTCTTCGAGTAGATGCGGACGGATTGGCGGCCTTTGGGTGCGTTTTTGGTGACTGTGTCGACCTTGAGGATGGCGGAGGTGTCGGATGCGTAGGTGAGATTGAGGTCCTGGGCGGTGGATCTGTCGACATACCTGAAGCTGTTGTTAGCTCATGTCTAAATGCACCGAGACCGCCACTTACTTGACGAATCCCCCCGTAGGATCATCCTCTGTGAAAAACCCGAATCCATCAAAGAAGCTCTTCCCAGAATAGTCATCCACAAGCGAATACTTCAGCCGTGAATAATCCGGGTATCGATGGCCATCGGTCATCTTCGAGCCGAAGACAGCGCCCACGGCAACCCCGGCAGCTACGCAGGCAATGCCGGCGGCGACTATTACCTTTGTGCACCGCGACCAGCCACGCGGATTATACCACGCTCTGTCTTTGCGGGAGCATTGCGTGACAAAAGATGCTGGCCGTGGCGGGACGTTTGCGTCGCATTTACGCAGTTCGAGGTCCTCGTTGCTGTAGAATCCGGAATTGGCCATGCTGTTCCGAGTTGTAGCGAGCCGTCCGTGTCTTCTAGTAAAAGTGAGGAAGTATGAGGAGAATCGACAGATGTAGAAGAGGGACTGGTAGATTGCGCAAAGTAATCAAATGGAGGGCGTGGCTTGTGACCTGCTCAGTCGATGGATGGAATACAGTAGTCGTTCGTGCTTGTTTGAGAGATAAGAATGAACCCATTCAAGTCCATAATGTGACAATAGGCAGAAGCCTCAACACACTGCTCCCTAATGTCAAATGCGCCAACTTAACCTTGTTTGAGCGGTGCGGCGGGGAAATCGATGGCATTTCCATGGGAGAAGCCCCCAGGCTGCTATGTGTGCATGCCATGATTCATCAAGGAGAACCCAGGTATCATCGATGATGGATCCGAAAAAATCGGACGGTGGAATTGGACTGGAGATTCAAACTCTGGAAGAAGTTATTGTTGTTTCCCGTCGGAGGGGGACGTTGGACGACATTGTTGCCTTAGGCTCCACTGGTTCCTGGTCCATACCAAAGACGGTATTGAGTGGATACTCCTGTCTATACTGTGAAAGTTCCCTATAGTGTTGACCAACTAACCTCGATTTTCCACTAGGCACCTTCTTCCCTGAATCTATGACGAGCTTTCGCGTCAGAACTGCAGCCTGGCAGTCCCTGACGCTTAGCATCGAGGAGAGCTATTTCCGCCTTCAATGACCGAGAAGCAAAGCTTTGAATCGAGGGACTATTTTCGCAACAATAAGACGCCCGCTACTCATCTCCAGGCAGTTTGACGTCCCTGGCACGGCCGATATACGCCATTCCATGCTTGTCAACGATGGAATCACGGAAATCCGTGGGCGTGCCTCGACGATCCGCTTTGCATCCCCGAAGTCGACGCGTTGCTAAGCAACAGCACGCGATCGATGGCTGGGTTATCACAGCGAATGAAGGGCAAGACACCGGTTAACTACCTCTCGACGAGGTTTAGTGTGCCACTTGAGATCAAATATCTCCTTCTCACGTATCTGGACGTGGAAAGTATCCGAAATATGTGATTGGCGTTTGGAGAGTCGCTATCGATGCCGTATTGGCTCGGCTGGATTCCGAAGGATGTGCTCTTTGAAATTCAGCATGTCGTATATCGTCGTGATGTTGGCGAAGAAGGAGATATTTGCGACGTCGTAGGCAATTTGGAACCGAGAACGCATCGTTGGAGTGCTGGAACCAGTCGCACGACACATTTTGGATGAGAATGGGAAACAATCAAGAGGACAAATTGAATTGTGGGCTTTCCGAGGCGGAGCAAGATTGCTGTTCGATTGATGTCTAGGAGTATGCGATCGAACGAACTAATTCAAGTATGGTGATTGGCGATAAAGTGAGTAAATTTGTGATACTCGCAGGATATCTACGTCCTCTCCCTCATCACGAATCCCGTCTTCGAGAACCGCGCCGCAACGAGCAACGCCGAGCCCAGCATCATCGACGTCCCGCCGAACAGCTGCGCATACAGATACCGCCCCTCGTTGAAGTCGACCAGCGCCCCGCCGATGGGTGACCCCGTCAACGAGGCGATGCTCACGATCGAAAAGATCATCCCGATGCGCACGCCGGCCTTGTTCAGGTCCGTGGTCAGGCTCGAGAGCGCGGACGGGAACAGGCTCTGCACGCCGCCGCCGAAGAAGCCGTACACCACGGCGAAGGCAATCAGCCCGCCGTACGAGTCGACCGCGATCCAGCAGTAGAGCAGCACCGCGGCGGCGAAGCTGACGGGGATGAACGTGTTGACGGGACCGAAGTATCGGTCGGACAGGATGGCGGGGACGAGACGGCCCGGGAGACCGAGCCCGTTCATGATCATAAGGACCGAGAAGGAGGTGGATTCCGACACGTGGATGACGTCGCGGCTGAACGAGCGCACGTAGTTGTAGGCATAGTACACAGCCCAGAAGCAGAAGAAGGTCCCCGAGGCGAAGAAAGCGTAGGGCAGTTCCGTGAAGGCGGCCCATTCGATCAGCGGACCGGACTTGCGCGGGGGAAGTCGCTGTCGTACGAAGGTGAGGATGAGGATGGCGTTGAATAGAATGACGAAGCCCATGACCCGGACGGTCCAGGGGAAGCCGATGCGGTACAGAAGCTGCTGCGCGATAGCGGGGAAGACCAAGCCGCCCGTCGCTCCACCACAGGCGGAGATGGAGATGGCGATGGTGCGCTTGCGGGAGAAGTAGGTCGACATGAGCGCGACGATGGGACAGAAGAGCAAGCCGTTGCCGATTCCCTGGCAGATTCCTTGGGAGAGGAGGAGCTGCCAGTACGAAGTGGAGACGGAGGTCATGAACACGCCGAGCAGTTGCAGGAACAGGCCAATGGTCAGGGTCGAGCGCAGGTAGCCCGCGTCCATGGCCCGGTCGGAGAAGGTGCCCAGGAAGTAGACGAAGAAGATTTGCAACGACCCTACCCAGGAGATGTCCGAAGGGGAACGGTTGAGGGCGGACACGTAGTAGGACTGGAAGATGCCGTAGGAGTTGATGTAGCCCCATACGTTGAAAACGATCAAGTGGCCGCAGAGGACTTGCAGCCATGCAGTCAATCCGCCATCCGGGGGATCGCCGACATCAGTCACTTCTTTGGGTATTGCTTTTTGCCTGAAGATACCCATGACAAATCACAACGGGAAACAGACAAGGAAAGCAAATACAATTGCGAAGAATCGAATCAATTCCGAGTATGTGACAGACATTAAGCGACGGAGAAAGTATGAAAGAGCCAGTGGAACTATCAGGCGGCATCCCTTCTTTTGTAAAAATCGCAACCAATGTCAATGCATGTGGCCTCCACGCTAATTGACTGCTAAAGTCAATAGTCATGGCTGATTGGCAGGGCAATCCAAATGCCGAGCAGATACCTTGAATCTCAGCGAATCCCGATGGAATGGAGATCGGAAAGTGCTCGGGCCACTCCGTTTCCCCGGGTTGAAAAATCTGAGTAGTATTTGTCCTCGGTACGCGGGTCCCGACTCGACCGAGAGGGATTTTGCGAAGCAACGGCGACGGCAGCAGCAAGTACCTAGTGTTACTAATAGAGAATACAGTACTTACCGTCGGGATTATCTTCCTTTTTGTTCAATTCTGCGATACAGGATGCAGAGAGGATATGACAGTGTCACAGTGATCGCCTATGGCACGTGAGAATCATGCATATATTCGTATATTCCTTTTGACACTCGTCTAGACAACAACATCGCAATAAAATCCAGCACTGGTATATCTGTATTCACCATGAGTGACGCATTCGAGGAAACGTAAGAGGGAAAAAAAAAAGAAAAAGAAAAGAAGACGTATAGAAGACAGAAGAAGAAGAGATCAATTCTGAACGACCGTCACCTCCGTCCTCTCCACATGCTCTACCAACGTCTTCTGCAACTCCACATCATTGACCGGCTTCTCCGTCTCCGCCACCTCCGTCTGCCCAAGCACGTCCGCACCGCCCTTGACCAGGCCCTTGCGGTCCAACACGGTCCTTGAGCGCAGATACGGATCCAGCTTCCAGTACGCGATGCGAAGCTGCTCGATGACAGCGTCGCGCTGCGCCTTGCACCGCGCGATCTCCGCCTCGTCCTTCTCCTTGGCGCTCGACGCATCGATCCACGCCGAGGTGGCGACCAGCAAGGCCTCGCCGACCTGCTGCCGCGCGCCCATCAGCGCGTCTCGGGTGATGGTGTCTTCGATCCTCTTGTTCTCGTTCGGGTCCGGCTCGATGTACGCGTATTCGCCGTCGCCGTCGCCGCTCACCTCCCTGGGCAACTGGTCATGGGAGATGAATTGCTCGAGGTCGGCGATGTTCCTGGTGAAGTGGACTTTGGAGACGATGACGGGATCCATCCAGCCGCGGATGATCTTCCAGATGCCTGATGCGAGAGACAGGATGGGTTAGTTCGAAGTTTTCGTGCCTTGAAATGGGGTGTGGGGGAAAAGCAGACCAGAGAAGACCCAGGGAGCCTTGTGGATGATTAAGGATCCGAGTGATTCGGGGTAGTTTGCTTCGAAGCTTCTGACGATGAATTTCACGGCGGGATAGTCCTGGGAATCTAACGTGAGTCCCCCATCTGGTTCGAGGTTTCGCTGGGTGGAGGGCCCAGGACTTACCATGTTCGAGAGCCCAAAATCCGTCATGTCGAAGAGAATGGTCTGCAAGGTTCCACGGGTGAGCACATTGCCTATATTTCTTTGCGGGAGGAAAGGAGGAAAAGAACATACCGCCGTCTCCACCGGAGCCTGCAGCACCAGGCGCACCGACTCGATAACGTGAACGATGTAGCGTTCCATTGTCTGCTCGGTCTGCGCGGAGGGCTTGTGGATGCGTACCCGCACCACCACAATTGGCCGACCAGCCCGGTCGGTGCCATGCACGTAGCTCTTCCCCATGCGCAACTGAGCCAGGAAATCATGTGCATCCTTCTTCTCGGCAGCGCTGGCCGCACTCTGGGACTGTTGCAGCGCATACAGCTCGCCCTTTGCCATGACGTCGTCGTCGACGTGCATCTCCTTCATGCGCCACACGATCGCATCGGCCATCATGCCAAACGCCTTGGCGACGTCCCACTTGCGGGCGCGCAGGAAGCGCAGCAGCAGGCCGTCCGGGTGGTCGGCCCGGGCGGTACTGAGCAAGCCCAAGAGCAGCTCGTCCGGGGACATGTGGGAGAGAGAGTTCTGGATTGATTTGATGTCGGACGCGCTCATGCCCATGCCTTGGAGGGTGGAGGTCAGGTGCGAGTAGTTTCCAGTCGTGCTCGATGCAACGGAGATCTTGCTCTCGGCGCGGCTGAGCGTCGAGAATTGTCTGCGGTGCTGGGGCTGTGGGGGACTTTGTTCATCGGAGCCGTTGGACGGTCGTGCGTCAGCTGCCTTGAGAAGGATCGTCCATAGTTGCTGCAGTTTGACTTCTTGGTCCGGGGTGAGATTACCAAGAAAGCCGGTTGTGTGTCCGCCAGTAGCCATTGTGTTGAGTCGGGAGGGAGGAAAGGGCCTGAAACTGCTCGAAGAGAAGAAAAAGACCGACAGGAGAGAAGAAGAAGGTCCAATTATACCTCACCGGGGGGATTTTTTTTTTAAAGCGAATCCTATATTAGTCCGACGTCGATCCATATGATTTGATCCCCGCATTGTCAGCCTCGGTTGTCTCCCAAACGTGGGGGAAGCGGGGAAATGCGCTCCAAAAGCTTAATTCTGGGCGATGAACGAGGAACCAAGTCCCAAATTATAAAGCGGCCAACCGTTCGTGACGATCGTTCACCCTAAAATGTAATGATCACCGTGATCGGACCAAATATTGGCTCTTCCTCGGTCGAGGGGTCGACCGAGGGCATTCATGTGCGCCCATCCCCCAGGTTCGAACCAGTCTCTACATGTGTTAGCTCGCGATCGTCCTCAATCAGGGATGAGGGCGTTGTTTGACCTACCTAGGTCGGGACGACGTGATATCATCGATTCGTTCCGTCATTCGATAAGAAATACCTAGGTAGGTAGATCCTGCCGCTAACTCGGAGGCCATCACCTCAATTGACGGAGTGGGCACGAGGCGAACACTCCTGGTCGACGACGTAATGTCAAAACATGGAGTTGCAGTGTCTCCTTCTAATGTCTCAATTTCGGTGTCGCAAACAGCTTGTTTTAGACAGCCCATGTGAGGTTACTCGAAGCAGGCGGCAAGTGAGAGAAGAAAGTCGATGGAGTTCTTCCCAGATAATCGAGATGAGATGGGAAGGACTGACTTCAGGATGGTGACTTTGTGTATGTTGTGGACGGTCAAGGAGCCAAGGCAAGTTGAGAGATATTTGCGGAGGGAAGCGGAGTAATCCGTGGATGGTGGATGGATGTCTCTCTACTCCGTAGTAGGTAAGGTATCTGCAGGTCTGGAATCCTGGATGAAAAAGGGATACCGTTCATTGGTTCCCCTCCAACTAGCTGCAACCTTGGAAGAAAATAAAGCCCCGGGCAGTCCAGGGACACGTGAGTTCGGGGAAGGCTATGTCAGTTAGTGCACCTGAAAAGTTTAAGTCTGCTCCGCTGAGCTGCTACTCAGATCACTGAGATCAGGAATTTCCCAGTGGGTCAGGTGTGATATAACCACTCAAGTGGTCGAGCAGTTAACTCGATCAACCCATCTTCCTTGGTCTAGTGGTCATGATTTCCGCTTGTCATCCAACAGTGATAAGCGCGGGAGACCGGGGTTCGATTCCCCGAGGGAGAGATTTTTTTTTACTTTTGCATTTTTCAATACAGTAGATCGTCAGCAGGATGGATGCTAGCTGCCAAAGTCTCATCCGTCCTAGAGAATTTGGGATGGACTGAGGCTGGCGAGATAGGTCAATGCTAGTAGTTACGGTTGGGCTCAACAGCGAGGTCCGGAGTTTGTTTGCCTCCAGCCAAGATTTCAAGTGAGAGCGAGGAGGTGGGGAATAGGTTGGGACCATGCACTGTGCAGCGGTTAAAAAAGTTTCCTTCACTACCGGGCCAATACTGATTCCCACGAGGCCGTTGATCTGCCAGGCTGCCGAGGAAGATGGAAGAAATGCCGTTGGGATCAAGAGTTCAAGACTCCGAAGATCTGACAAATCACCACGAGGAATTCCGAGAATCTAATCAGGAAGCATATTGATTCTGGTTCCTTTCTCCATATTTGTATCTGTGGGTGTTGGTTTATAGTGTTCCCCCCCTAAAAACTCACCAAATCATACCTGCCCCCCTTATCCACCGCCCTCCGATACGCCTCCCTCCCACGCACCCTCGCCAACCACCCCGCCACCATCGGATACCGCCTGGGATCGAAATACCCCCTCTTCTCCGCCAGATCCATCGGCCAACTCATCACGAAATCCGCCAGCCCCAAGCTCCCGCCGCCGAACCAGGGCTTCTCCTCGCTCAAACTCCTCTCCATCAACTCGAACGGCGCATCCAGATCCTTGACGAACAACCTCACGAAGGGGGTGAAGATGGCCCAACTCAACGGCTTCAACGGCAGCGGCACGTTGGGCGTGATCACGTCGAAGATCAACACCCGCTCCACGATGGGCTGCAGCGTGCAGCTGGCGAATTCCTGGAAGTACGCGTCGCGGTCACCGTCCTCGGCAGAGGAGGAGGGACTCCAGAGGTCGTCGGCGTAGTGGGCAGACAGGTAGCGCAGGATGAGTTTGCTTTCCGTCACGATGGTCTTGTCGTGGGGAACGAGGTTGGGCGGGAGGGGGCGGTAGGTGGTTGTTGTTGTGGCAGCGGTGGGGATTTCGAGGATCGGGGATTTGCCGAGAGGGAAAAAGGACTGGAGGGGCGGCGGGGCGCGGCCTTTGTGGCGCGGGTAGATTTTCAGGTTGTAGCGGAGGCCTTTGGCGAGGGCGAGCTCTTCGAGGGCCCAGAGGATGCGGAGGGATTGGGAGTTTTCGAGGTGGTGGAGGGTTGGGATGGAGGTGGAGTGGGAGGCGGGAGGGTTTGGAGACGGGGGTTGTTCTGTGGCTGCGGCCATGGTGTTTTTTATGATTAATTGTTTATCAATTGACGACTGTAAGTCACTTATTGAAGGCGTTGTAGGATAATGGGGCTGGATGTTCTGATGGAAGAGGTGAAATGCGGGGAAGCCGACGTCAGATCCATAGAAGGCTACAATGCCAAGACTGATTACAGTTTGTATGGCAGACTATAGCGGCCATCGGGTAAATAATGAGTTTTCGACAGGTCCTTTCACTGCTATCACACCTGAAGCGCCTTGTACCACGTCGTCTATATATATTGGAATTATTCACTCTCAGGGCCCCTCGGTCTCATATACATGATGAAGACTACGAGACGGGTCACGGATGACCAGCCATGCAGCGTTGAATTATCAGGAGGAAGGCTTAAAGAGCGATGAGCTCTGAGAGAGTGCACCAAATAAGCCCTGACGATGACTCGGTCCTCGACTGAGAAATGGATGGCTTTCTTTTGAAGGAGTGAGACCTACCTATTAGGGAGTTGGAAAATGAGAGTGGGATAAGTAAGAGGGGGATCGAAGGAGGAAGGGGTATCTAGGACTTCAATGGGTTTCGAGGTCCTAAAGGAGATAAGGGATGGATGAGACGCTTATAACCATGACACTTTAAATAGAGATCGGATAGAGGCGTCCAAAGTTCCATGCCCTCGGCCTCTATATCTGAACCGTGCTCGAGCAGCAATTGGAGCAATCATGGGTGGGCAGTAACACGCTGGATGCCTACTCTCCATCCACGGATAGTGCAAGGCACCTGGAGGTACTCTGGAGAGATTTTCGAAGGAAGTTACATCGATAACATGGTTGTGGAGAACATCTGCGAGTACTCCATGGAAGCCACCGCAGCTTGAGAGGATATCCTTGACGTCAAGGGTAAAAGGCGATGTTCAGGCTGAAAACAATATCTCTCGAGGCTCTGGCGGCAGTCTACCTATCTAGGGTAGGTGACAGTGCCTAGGTACCTACCTAGGTACCTACCTAGTTGGGTCTGGTCGGAGGTTCGGGGACAACTGCCCGAAGTGGCCAATACCTTCTGCCCAGGTAGTAGATACTAGAGCTAAGCAACAATGCTCTCCCTCATGCCAGTGAAACGAACATGATTCAATGCTGGTAATCCATGTGCGTTGATTTGTTTCCACATTCCTTGGTCCTGAGCCTCGGAGAAATTACGAAGCGGTGAGAAAGTACCTATCTGCTAATTTGATCCCTGGCCCGTACCCCAACCGTGTCTCTTTTCCCCCGCAGTGGGATCTGCAGCGAACAGGACGTCTTTGATGTAACGTCTCTGACGGAGAATTTCAGATCTTTATGGACCACTCGGATATTTGATGATTCGGTTAATATATCCCCAGAGATGCTTTGGACGAATATAAGAAGGGGCTTCGGGATGGATATTGCAGAGCCACGCCCAGCGCCACGAATCAGTGCTATGGTGTGCATACAAAGCCTTTCAACATGCATCATCAATTGCTTTACCCAGCCCTGATAGCTGCGACTAGTCTTGGGAAATTGGCATCCTCGCAGAGCGACAAACTTGGCCTTGCAGCCGGCTATTTGACGCTCCAAACGGACAATTTCGATATCAAGCTGGTTAAAGACGCCCAGCTGCTGGCTTCGCTGAAGCCCAAGGGCGGCGCATTTGATTTCTCTCCGTTCGACTATTTGCCCCTCAGGGCCGATAATGGGCAGTATCATGTCGGGGACATCACATTTCGGTACCGCGAGAAGAACACCACCACATGGACGGATGCCAACTCGGCCGATTCCCGTGCTGCCGTTGCTGTCCTGTCATCCAGTGGCTTAGCAGCCGCCAATCTAGCCACCACGTTGCCGAAGAACATCCCCGTCGATGTCACTCGCGAATGGACCGATCTGGATGGCGACCTGGGATTGATCTTCACGCTCACGAACACCGGAAAGACAACGCTCGAACTGGGTGGTTTGGGATTTCCGATGGAGTTCAACAGCATCTTCACCAACCGAACGGCGGAGGAAACGCAGCAAGTGTGTGCTCTGACAGACCCGTACATTGGCCTCGACGCTGGGTATGTTCAAGTCGTCCCCGTCAGTGGTGTGGGCCCTGCTCTTGTCATCACACCGTTGAACGGGACCAAGTTCGAAGCCTGGAGGAACCTCAACGAGACAAGCTACCCGGGAACCCTCTACGGAAGTCAAACATTCGAAGGTTACTACGAGTGGCAAGTGTTTTCCAAGGCCTGGGCCAATAACGAGTGGGCTGATGCCGATCCTTGGAACCCGGCAAGGTCGAAGGTGCTGGCTTCGGGAGAACAGCTGCAGGTCGGATTGAGGTTTTCCATCGCTAGGGACGGAGTGCGCGGCATCGAGCCCACAGTAAAGAAAACTGGGACCCCGTATGCGGTTGGCGTGCCAGGATACATCATTCCGCAGGATCTGGCGGCAAAGCTTTTCGTCTTCCATGACTTTGGGGTGAAGTCGATGACTTCCGAGCCCAGTGGTGCTCTTCAAATATCCTCTCTCGGTAACAATTCGTATGCTCTTCAGCCCTCGCGCTCGGCCTGGGGCCGCGTACGCCTGACCATCTCATACACGGATGGAAAGACGCAGACAGTGCATTACTACGTCACCAAAGCCGGGCCCGATCTGTTGAGAGACTTGGGCCATTTCCTCACCACGTCGCAATGGTACACCGACACCTCTGACCCCTTTTCTCGCGCCCCTTCGGTCATCTCATACGACCGCTCGGTCAACAATTACGTTCTCCAAGACGACCGCGTATGGATCGCCGGGCTGAGCGACGAGGCGGGAGCAGGCTCGTTCTTGGCCGCGAGCATGAAGCAAGCCAGCCAGCCCAATGCGGAAGAGGTCGCGAAGCTAGAGTCATTCGTCGACTCTGTCCTTTTCCAAAAAGTCCAACTAGCAAGTCATGCCGTTCGTAAGAGCGTCTTCTTCTACGAGCCGGATGCCGTGCCGGGCTACACGTACGACGAAAGTCTCGACTGGACGCAATGGCAATCCTGGAACAAGACGGCCGCGTATTCGACGGATCGAGCGTACAACTACGCCCACGTTACTGCCGTGTATTGGTCGCTCTACCGCGTCGGACGCGCGTATCCGCATCTCCTGAAGAGCCATGCATGGGACTGGTATTTGGACCAGGCATATCAGACGGTAAAACGCTGCATGTCAACCGGTGCCGATGGAAAGTACGTTGTCGAGTATGCGCAGGTCGGATTGATGGACGAGACCGTCTTTGGCGAGCTACTCCAGGATCTTCAGAGAGAAGGACGCACCGAAGAAGCCCGCGACGTCGAGGCTCTGATGCGCAAGCGGGCGGAACAGTGGATCGCAGAACCGGTCCCCTTTGGGAGCGAGATGCAGTGGGACTCGACGGGACAAGAGGGCGTCTACTACTGGACCAAGTACGTTCCATCTCGCGAACCACCCACCTAGACTGACATTCTGATTCTTTCCCAGGTATTTTGGATACGACCGCATGGCCACGACGGCCATCAACACCGTCCTCGGCTTCATGCCCACCGTTGCGCATTGGGGCTGGAACGGGAATGCCCGGCGCTACTGGGACAATCTGTCAGCGATTCCTTCCCTGCATCAAGACTCGAATCCATCCATCTAATGCATGATTTCCAGCTACGGCGGCAAACTCCGCCGAATCGAGCGCCAGATCCACCATTACGGCTCGGGCCTCAACTCGCTTCCCCTGCTGTCCGAGTTTCGCTCGAACCCTACCGACACCTATCTCCTGCGCGTCGGATACGGCGGCATGAACGGCCCGCTCTCCAACGTCGACCCGGACGGGTTCGCCTCGGCCTCGTTCCATTCCTGGCCCGACACTCTCGCCTGGGACGCATACAGCGGCGACTACGGTCCGAGCTTCGTCGGCCTTGCCCTGGGTTCGGCGAGCTACCTCGTCGAGGACGACGAGCTGGGCGCGCAGGTCTTCGGCGGACAGATGCAGCGACGCGGTCGCATGCTCACGGTCTTTCCGCGCGATGCGGTGCGTCGGCGGGCGTTCGTTGCGCCCGTGGGTCTCCTGGTCAGCATCGATGCGGGGTTCATCGACAGCTTCTCCTACGACACACGTTCCAAGTCCATCCAATTGAATCTAACCCAGCTTCTCGGCGTGCCGGTGACGAACGCAACGACGCTGTGGCTGGAGAGCACGCCGGGGTTCGCCACTTATACCGTCGCTACCGAGGGGTTGGAGACGGCTCGGCTGGGATGGACGGTGCCGTTGGGGAGTGGCCCCGTCACCGTTGCTCTCATCGACTCCTCACATTCTCACTGAATGCAGCTTACATTGAGCCGATACGATACACATATCGCTTGAGCATCGCAAACCCGTCGAAGCGTCCGATTCTTTGTCTCCGGCAGGTAAATATAAATACCAACCGCGTGCAAAGGCAGGCTCCGCCCGGCGAACACCATCGTACGGAGGCGATGGTCACGCCTGAGAATTCAGCGGAGGAAAACCTCCCGCCAGGAAGGAAGTAATTATGAGGTCAGGAATGGCGAGACAGTGCTGGCTATATCGATGGATAGATGGTTCTCACGGCATGTCGTGCTATCTCATTTTTTTGTGTCTCTGTATTAGAAGAAGTAGATTGATGTACACATATCCAGCGTTATCACAATCGTGCAGAGTATTGGCGATCCTCCGGTCCATGTTTCCATCGCCCCCCAAGTATGAGTCGTCCATGCAGTGGAAGTTGTCTCGTCGCAGAAACGCGTTTACAACTTCAAAGGGCCCCCCATCCATGGTTCCAACCATAAATACATCACCCAGATCCATCTCCTAATCCCAACAATAACCGAACCATCCCACGAAGGATAAAAGTCACCGCACCGAACCCAAAGCATCCCGAGTCCCCATGTTCCACCGCCCATCCCAACCCCTTCAAAGTCTTGCAAGGCTCAATCCTCCTCCCGTTCAAACTGCCCCCTCCGCTCCCGTCTGCCCATGAAACTAAAATACCAACTCGGCTCGCCATGCATCACGCGACAGTTGAAATCATACGACCGTCTGGCGATATGATGCATCCAGTAATCGTCATCGCGATCCCCGCCGCGCCGCACGTTCTTCGACTGATCCATGCAATCCAGACACAGACCCTCGAAGTACTCGGCCGTGTGGGCTCGCGCCAGTCGCGCCACCACGCCCCAGTTCTGCGAGCAGTCGCGGCAATAGTCGTCGTCGTCGCCGCCGCCGCCGGCGGAACCGGGGGTCTCGGGCGACATGTCGAACCCGTCCAGGCGGTCGAGGATGTCCCGCACCGTGGCTCGGGCGAGGGTGTCTTCGAGCGGCCAGACCTTGACGGATTGCAGCTGGCGCAGGAAGTTGAAGACGGTGGTTTCCTTGCAGGCGCACGAGGCGGATTCGACCACGGCGCTGACGGTGGTGAAGAGTTCGCGGTGCAGGATGGTCCGGAGGCGGCCTTTGGCGGCGTTGAGCTGTTCTGGGGGAGAGGTTAGTTTCACAAAGCTTTATATTATCCTCGATGTGGTGGAATTTTTGTTGTGGTATGGTATCAGGTCCAAGGAAGGAGGAACATGACTTACGAATAACCCGCGTAGGAAGATGCATCTGATGCAACTCGGTCGGATTCTTCTCGGTAATATGTCCGTGGCAATTGTACGCCAGGAACCTGGTCAACTCGTGGAATCCACCCGCGTGGTTGAACGTGTAGCACGGAAACAGCATCTGACGGGCGCGATCCACGTCATTGACGATGCTCGCGCGGTTCGCCGCGTACCACTCATCGAACCACTCCTGCAGCAGCCTGCGGTCCAGAAAATACTTGTCGCTGGCCATGATGACGTGCCAGAGGTCCTCGAGGGAGACCTCGTCGAAGGACAGGGCGTCGAGGGTGCCGTGCAGGCAGCGGAACCAGATTTCCAGGGCTTTGATGGAGGGTTCTTCCTTCAAGGCGACGGTGTCGCTGTGGGCTTCGGCGAAGTTGCGGCCGAGCATGGCGTGGAAGACGTCGCTGGCGTCCATGAGCGTGGCTTTGGTGACCGTCATCGAGGCCGTGGCTTTGGGGACGGAGATCGTCCGGTAGCCGGGTTCTTCGATGTCGATGATATCCCAGTTGCGTTTCAATTCGTGCTCGGTGACGACCACGGTTAGGTCGTAGGGGTCTGCGATGGTGATGGTTTTGTGGGGGAGGATGGCGGGCACTTCTGAGGCCATGGCGACGGAAGACTGTAAGGGTCCCATGACTACCAAACGTTTTAATGTCAGTGGAATCAATCTTACTTGGGAAAAAAACGACTTACTAGAAGGGAGAAACTCTGGCGATAGGAGATAGAGGACCGGACTGAAATTATCAATACAGGACAGATGAATAACAGTCAGAAACTAACGCAATGACTTACTTGAAGAAATCTCCAGCTTTCTGAGAGACTCGAGAGGAAACTCACCCTTCACACTCGTCAGATCTCATTCAGCGACAGAATTGACCTCCGAAGCTGAGGAGACCCTAGAGGAGAGCGTAGGTGAACTCAAGGAGTAAGCTTGACAGTGAGTTAGAGAAAGGAGAAAAAGCAAACCACGAAGAAAGACCAAGGAACGTCAGTGGTGAGGAAGAGGAAGAGAGGAAGGGAAGGCTAAGGGTTGGCCTCCAGCAACCTTACCATCACAGGTGAACTCGATCTGACTAGCCTGTTTGATTCCTTCCCAGTAAGATACCCATTCATTACGATACTCAATTCCTCTAAGACGGAGCCAATAATGGCACTAGCCTGCTCGAATACGTATGATGGCAGCCTTCGTCTAGAGAATAATTGTATGGTTGATCAGCTATATCCTTTTGTCATTTCCACGATCTTTGTAGTCTCTTCCATGTCAATATCGTGTATATACTAAAGCGTAGACGCTCTGAATAGAACATACAGTGATGACCATTTCTCTCAAACGTAAAGCTCCCTACGGTAAACAAGTGCACTTTATCTAATGCAACATAGCGAAAGAACTTCCATCATTCCCTTTTCTATTATACTATCAAAAGCACGCACAAAAACACCCAACTCCCAAAGAGACTTATCTGAATAATGTACGTTTTATTCCATCCGAATCTCTTCTCTTCTCCAAATCACCGACTCAGCCGACGAGTCGATGAAAAAGAAAACATCCACATGGACAGACATGACCGCGCCTTCAAAAAGAACATAATCCAGTTTGGCAAAGCCACATTTGACCCCAAGGGCTGCAGGTGACAGCCTCCACTTCCCCATGGGGTTTAGCTCTGTAGCCTTTCTACATGTCAGCTCTTAGGTAGATCAACCATCACCATCTTCTTCCACGTTGCTGAGAGTTAACGAGCAATCCATCATCCAAGGCACTTGTCGCACTTGTGGCGCTCTAAGGAGACTTTTGGTGACTTCATAACCTGATGAACAGATCATTGGTTGATTCTGACGGATTCATCCACGATGACCCTCTCCTTTCATGAAGAGGGTTGTGACGATAATCAACATTTCTTGACAATTTGATTTGCAGGAGTCTTCGTCAACACAGAACTGATAATGCCTGCAGTGAGAATTGCTTGATTCCCTTGTATTCAGCAGTCAATGTTTTGATCTGACCTTAAATGAAGAGTAGCTGACACAGTCATCGATACTAATTTCAGATTCCGGATGACTTGCTCGTCTGCCTGACTGACTAGCCTCCTGCTCTTCTACATGTTGCTCGTACTACTCTACTTCTTCCTTCAGTACTGTGAAATACGTTCAGACCGTCTCACACCACCGTCACACCCCTATTCTGGGTAATGCTTCCTACTTCTCCTTCTGCCTCCTCCATCTCGACGCTATCCGAGTCTGTATAGCCCGTGATCTTGGTGACAACAGCCGCAGCGAAGAGATCGCCGCTGACGTTCACAGCCGTTCGGAAACGGTCGACGAACCAGTCAATAGCGACCACGACGGCGTACATGCCTGTCAGCGGTACATTCACGCTCCCCGCAATCATGACGGTCAGAACCAACGAGGAACTCGGAATCGGTGTGGTTCCGATCGACGCGAGGGTCGAGAGAAGACAGATGATGACGTAGTCGGCAGGGCTCAGGGCGATGCCTTGGGTCTGGGCCATGAAAACGACGGTGATCGGGAAGTAGATTGCGGTCCTGATCGAGAAGTGAGTGAGCCTTTCGGTTAAAGTTATTTCTCCTGGACGAAGGTGGAGAAACTTACCCATCCATGTTGATCAGACAACCGAGGGGAATCGCGAACTTGGAGACTGTGGTGGGGATACCGCGATCGCGGGCGCACTTCAAGGTCACGGGAAGGGTGGCAGCCGACGAAGCGGTACCCCAGGCTGTCGTCCATGCCGGCGAGCACTTGAACCAGTACGCGTACGGGTTCTTGCGGACGATGGCGAAGAAGATGATGGGGACGACGATGAAAAGGTGGATCGCCATTCCGGAGATGGCGCCGCCCACGAGAACACCTAGGTTCCGGCCCATCTCCTCGATCTCGAGCCGGAACATGTTTGGCAGGATCAGGAAGAAGACGCCGATCGGAGCGAGCTCGATCAGGAAGGTGATGATGACCATGATGATCTTCTCGATCTCTTGCACGGCTTTGAGGACGGATGAGGTGCGGCTGTCGATGAGGTAGCCCACCACAATGGACGTGACGAGGACGGCGAGGAGGCTGTCGGTTGCGAGAGCGTCGACCACGTTATCGGGGATCAGCGACTCGAACATCTGGACGACCACGTCGTGGATCTCCACTGCTTCTCTCTCGGCGTAGGTCCCTGCATCCTCGCCGGAGAGGGCGAGACTGTCATCTCCAGCCTGGACCATCAGACGACGCCATAGCAGAGCGGTCATGATGATGCTGTGCACGATAGCGATCAGAGTGGTGGCGACGTAGTATTCGATCGTCCACCGCGCCAGGATGGCGCCGCCGCCGGTCATTTCCCTGAGTCTCTGGACGGCAAGAATCATCGCCGTAACGATCAAGGGCAGGACTGGAGCAATTGTCAGAGCAAAACAGAAATCATCATCAAGCAATTCCCAGGATTCCGCACTCACCGACAGCTTTCAAAGAACGCAGCCAGAGGGTCCCAGGAATGGCCAGGATGGTCGGAGCGGCGTCTGGGATGTCAGCGACGGTGCTGGTGACAGCTACACCAATCCCGAGGGCGACAGCAGCCGCTGTGATAATCTGCAGCGCCGAACCAGGCTCCCGGATGGAATGCCACCATGGTTGCTTCTTTTCCACTGCCTGGCCCGAGTGGAGTGTCGTCTGTGGTTGGACTTGGTCTAAGAATGAGTTCTCGTTCGCAGCCTTCGAGTCCGTAGTGGTCCCGGCAGACTTCTCCATGAGGGGGAAACGACGTGTGAGAAAAGCCAGCGGACGGGGAAGAAGAAGAAAAAAGACCATCAAGAGAAACTATCACCCCTGAAGCAACGATGCAGTACGGGCTAAATTATATATTTTATATCCAGGACATACATTTTTTCAGAAATAACACCCCCGCTTCATACCATGTGGCCAAAGCCGCAGCCCTATCTCACCCTCAACCTGGACGATGCGACTCAAGGGAAAACCGAGGCGGGCAAAAGCCATATCATATCAATTGCCAAGCGGACATACCACCGTCGCGTGCATTGGCATTTCTTTTCACTCCAGAGGAAAGTTCTAGAGCGGGCAACGATAACGAATCCGATTTTCTTGGTTTATCTGGGCATTTTCACTTGGATATCCTAATCGGCGGGTGGCATAGCGGGAACCTATGAAGTCAGTCCTACATACCACTCTCTCCATGGAAAAATGTGGGAAGGCTCCATGATTCAATGATATCAAGCCTTTCCACTTTATTTGCGTATCCGTGGAACGGACAAATCGTGAAAAGCACTTCATTAATTGGGGACTTTTCCTTTCTTTGATTCTGGGGTTCCTGACCACGCGACCCTACTACTCCGCCCAGTCCAACTAGCTACCTGACCTACTACTTCCTCTCCAATAGGGGACAGTCTTATCATACGACGCTGAGAACCGCCAAGCCGCCCGGGGATCTTGGAAGTCGGGGGCGATGTCGAGGCTCGTGCGGAGGCCCGAGATACAGGCTTTTCGCTTGGCCCGCCGGGGCAAGCAATTTCTGTCATTTAGTTTGACTTTGATAGCTGCCAGAAGCGTATAAGCGCTACCTACCTGGTACCTACCGTATCATGTATGGTGTTTATCTACTAGCCCTTATTTCCTAGCCGTGCTTAACCGAGAGGCCGAGACCGAATCTTTTGAACCAAAGTCTAAATTATAATCACCGCTAGCATACACCACGAGGCGAGGGTGATTGTCTGTACATTCTTGTCTTGTCATCGTGCCCTCGAGTCCTTGTGTAGTGACCGCCACCATACGCCAGATCGACTATCCCATAGTTACGAAGCAGTGTGGCTTGACCAAAACCACCTCGTAAATGCTACATAACTTGTTCCCTTGGCGATTGGCCTAAGCCCTGCTGGATGGTGTCGCTGCCAACAGAGGTCTGTCCTGCGTGGCACGCGCAAACGTTCTCTTCGGAGGAGAAACCGGATGGAAAAAAAAACGAGGGTTCTGGTTTTCCTTCAATCGGGAATCGTTTTCTCATGCGAGTTGATTGATTTCGATGTATATTCTGATGATTTAGATCGCAGGTGACCCATGCAAAACGTGACCGTCCGGCTTGCTCTGCGGTGTCTTAGGTCCATGGTCGTCATCACCATCCCCGGCTCGGTGAACATATTACCAGGTAGGTATGCAGGATTTCCCAATCGCTGGGAGATCATGCTCGTCAAGCATAGGTATGTACTGTGTATAAGTATAAGAACCCAACCGATGGGCTACACTATGAACTGCGCCTCTGGCATCCTTGCAAAAAAAAGCATTGTCACAGCAGGTGCTCTTCCACCACGTGAACCTTCACTTTCAACCCCCACCCGTCCCTGCCTCCGATCCAGCGCTTCCTCTTGCCGACCTTCTCCAAGCTGTGCGCATGCTCCTCCAGCGTCTCCTTGACCATGAACGGATCGTCCAGCACCTTCTGCACCGAGAACTTCACCTCGACGCCCTCATAGTCGCGATCCTTGCCCAGCCTCCTGCTCCACTGCGCCGTCACGGCCACGCGCGGCTTCGCCGTATCGATCACCCCCGTGGGATACAGGCCGTCGAGCACGTAGCCCAGCTTCCCCAGGTACCGCGTCCACCAGACCTCCCGGGGCGTCAGCAGCTGGCGCAGGCGCGCCTTGAAGTCGGATTCCCGCGGCGGCAGCTCGCCGTCGTACCGCTCCTCGAGGATTAGCGCGAGCAAGGCGCGGTCGATGTGCGAGATGCCGTGGATCGACGACAGGAGGCCCGTGCTGGTGCTGTACAGCGCCGCGGCCGACGAGGACTCCTTGGACAGGTGCGCGTGCATGTAGAGCGCGTTGGCGAACGCGTGGATGACGTGCACGCTGATGGTGGCGGGGAAGCCCAGCCTCGTTGTTGCCGTCTTGTCCTTCTCGGACGAAGAGGGGTTGGGGTTCGGGATGCCCGCCAGCATCAGATAGCTGATCGCCTCCGCCGACGGACGCGCATACGGCGCCGTCCCGACCTCCAGCGGATCCTGGCGTCGGATCACCGGGGACAGGTTGTCGCGGAAGAGGACGCCCTCGCGCACGCCGCCCTGGCAGAAGTGTGCCTGCTTGATCCCGTGCGGGATCGCCTCGGCCAGCACGTTGACCAGGAAGGCGATGGAGGGGACCTGCTCCCGCCGGCGGTCCGAGACGCGGAAGATCTCGTGCGACGCCTTGGCGACTTTCTGGACCGCGTTGGTGCGCGCGAACTCTTCCCGGTGGGCCGTGTAGCCGTTGATGATGGAGATGGGGTAATAGGACCCGTCGGTCTGGTTGAGGTACAGCAGCAGGTATCCCCACCCGCGAAAGCCGCCGCCGGACACGAAGAGATCGAACCCGCCTTCGCGTCGGGCTCGATCGACGAGGGCCTCGGGGATCTCGAGCTGGTCGTACGCATGCAGGATATTCGCCTTGATCTCGGCCCGGAATCTCGCGACGGCTTCTTTCGCCTCCTCTTTGCTCTTCTTCCCCTTTTGTAGCTCCGCCAGCTTGCGCGTCAGCGCCGCCGCCCCGTAGGGAAAACTGAACGCGCCCTTCGGGCTGAGATGGATGTTGCCCCCGTGCGAGACGATCCAGCTGATCTGCATACTGCCGCCGCCGAGATCGATCGCCAGACCCTCGATGTCCGAGAAGCCGCTGGCCATGCCCCAGGCGCCCACTTCGCCTTCGTTCTCCTTGCTCAGCATCTCCACCCGTAGACCGGTCTTGTGCTCGATCGCGCCGATGAATTCCTCGGCGTTGATGGCCGTCCGCGTGGCTTCGGTCGCGACGAGGCGGATGTTGTCGGGCGCCACGCCGAGTTCCGAACACGTCAGTTGGAAGCGCAGGATGGCGCCCACGACGGAGTCGATGACGGATCGCGGCAGGGGGATGCGGTCGCCGGTTTTCGGGTCGAATTGGGCGTCGTAGAGCGAGAGGCTCATGCGGTGCTTGTGGACGGTGGGGAGGATGCGGCCGGTGGGAGGGGAGAGGTCGGTGACCGAGAATCGGATGCCGTTGCTATTCATGTATTCCCCAAACGGTTAAGGATCCTCAATGAAATTGGGAGTTCGACTTTGTTTTTTTCTGTTGGCAAACTTACCTTCCCATGTCGATCACGCCATGCAGAAAATCCTGTCGGTCCTGCGTCGTTGCCTGGTCTGGCCCTCTCCAAACTATGGGGAATTCAAGTCCACCTCCCATTTTCGGAGTGGCCGAGGTGAAGTGTGGGTTAAAAAAGGAAAGTTATGTGGTATAATTGGAGATATTGCTTGTGTAGACCGACGGTCTGGAAATTTCACCCATGGAGTTGTCGGTCACAACCCCACCGACACGCTTGACGTCATGCTGCGGGATTGATTGCGCACGGAGCGTAGCGGAGTAAGCCTTTAAATGGGGCTCGATGTTTTTTTCCCCCTCACGTGACCTTTATTATATAGGGAGGACAGTATTCTTGGCAAATTCTTGGCATTGTCTGATTAGTCAATGCAAAAAGAGCCATCACATGACCTTACATCCCCGTGACCTACCCAACCATACCACCTCGCCGTCCTTCAACGTCAACACATAGACGTCCTGCACACACGTAAAATAAAAACACGAAGTAAAAAGTAATTTCGAATTAACCAATCAGAAAGGAGTAAATTACACTATTAAATCATTCTAACGAGGCCTCTAAGCGAGCCTCTAAGGCCTTCAATATACGTGCAATATCAACACATGGACGTCCCCGAGGCCGTGGTACACACGTAAAATGAAAACACGAAGTAAAAAGCAATTTCGAATCAACCAATTAGAAAGTAGTAATCGCACTATTAAATCATTCCAGTGAGGCCTCTGAGCGAGCCTCTAAGGCCTTCAAGGCTTCAATATACCACGCTCCCCTTTATCCTTCAATACTTCCGAATTCTGACCGCGATATAGTTAATCCGGGCCGAAGGCTTCGCTGCGCGTGAAAGGCTTCGCTTCGCTTCGCGCGCAACACACCTACAGCGGTCCCCTCTCAGTCTGCTTACTAAGCAGAAGCCTGGGGGTCTGGTAGTAGACATCTTCAGGGCCCATGAAAGCCCAAGCCCGACCCGGCCCGACCATGCGCGTGGGCCGGGTTTTGGGCCCAGACTCAGGGCCCAAAGCCCACGCATGGGGCCCATATGGGCCCCCAAACTCTGCTAAACAGTGCAAATAGTGCTTAACCCCGTGACTACATAACTTATACATTATTTCACTGGTATTTTGAGTATTTCAGATATAGGAATACTCTTAAAATTAGTAAATAGTTTAAGCATAATATTCTATATAGCTTTATTTATTCAACTAATTTACTAGTAGTGCTGGAAGCCATCATCCTCCCTTATCTTCCGTTTCCTTCCTATCACGGGACAGACCTTAGGAAGGTATGTGGTGACTCTATAGACTATAATTGTGCTGTGAAGAGCGTAAGGCCCAGTGAGCTACGGAAGAACCTAATACTACTCGGACACTAATACATGATCACGTGACTACTACTATGCCAGGGCTGGTGCCGTGACACTTCCCGATACACGTTGCTGGGTATTGACTTCTGGTAGTTATAGCTCAGAATCATCCCTATCCTGCTCTTCCTCTTGCTCCATATCCTGTTCCTTAGTATTACTAATTTCATCAAGCTCTATATCCTCTAATTTCTCATCTTTCTCTTCCCTCCACGTTTCAATCTCATCGCGAGTAAAATATTCCTCTAGATGCTCCGCCTCTTGCAGTCTTGCTGTTCAAGATTAAATCAGGTCCCGACTCCCAACCCACGATTGGGTTGGGTTTTGGGTCCATTTCTACAACCCACTATGGGTTATGGGTCAGCGTGGGTAACCCACAGTGGGTTGTTGGGGCCCCAATTGGGTCACAAACAATACAAACAATAGGAAGACTCGTGACTGCATAATTTGTGCAATTTTCGTCTGTATTTTTTAGTATTTCTCTTACATCTAGATTTTCTGGATTAAAGTGAGATTTAGGATCAAACAAGTTTGAATTAAGAGAAATTACCACGTATACTATCGCTAATAATATGTATATTGATTAGACCTCTTCAACTCCCATGGGACTCCCGCCATGGGACTATCTATGGGACTCCCATGGCGGGATATGGGACAGAGCCTTAGTCCCACGAGTGGGACTGAGGGGGTCGTGGGACTCCCACTGTCCCA